>CM062808.1:87092824-87337824 GCA_031772625.1 Pinus tabuliformis | reverse complement strand
CCATGCTTATTCCTAGAGATAAGAATATCATGGAACGGGAAGCAACCATCGACTTCTTGTTCCTTAGTGAACTTGATGGCCGATGATTGATTATTGAGATGATCGAAGAAGAGATCTAACTCATCTTGGCCGTGAGACCAGATGACATTAGTGTCATCCACATATCTCTTCCAAAGCTTGGGTAGGAGACGGGCTGAGTTCAGAGCCTTAGATTCAAAATCCTCCATAGGGGGGAGGAGATAGGGGGGAGCCCATGGCAACTCCACAGGTTTGCTCAAAGAACTCCCCTTCAAAACAGAAAAAGGTTGAAGTGAGGCAGATCTCAACTAACCGAGCAGTATCAGGATCAGTTAGACGGTTGATCACTTCCATGGCCTCATTTATAGGGATGCAAGTGTAGAGGGATACAACATCAAAACTGACAAGAATATCTCCAAAGTCCAGCTTGATGTCCTTGAGCTCCTCAATAAAAGAAGCTGAGTCTTTAACGAAGGACCCTGTACGACCAACTAAGGGTTTAAGCTTCAAGGCAAGGAACTTAGCAAGAAGATAGGTCGGACCTCCTATGGTGTTGACAATGGGCCTAAGGGGAGCTCTTTCCTTATGAATTTTAGGGAGCCCATAGATTCTAGGGGTGATCGGATTGCTCTCAATGAGTTTATGGTGCAAGGGACTCACTGAGTTACTTGATTTAATGGCAAGGGCCACAATCTTGGAGATCTTCTTCAACGGGTTTTTGGGAAGCTTCTTATAACTTCCACTGTTATGAAGATGATCTAACATTTTATTGCGGTAGTCCTCCCTGTTAAGAATAACAGCAGCCCCACCTTTGTCGGCTTTCAAAACAACAATGTCTTTGTTCTGATTTAAGGATTTTAGAGCATCAAATTCCTCCCTGCTAAGGTTACTCTTGGGAGGCCTAGCCCTCCTAAGGATGACAACACAATCCTGCTGAATAGTGTTCTTAATCCTATCCGGTAAACCACGAATCCCAAATTCTATGTCACAAATAATGTCATCCACAGGGATTTTTCTAGGGGCCAAGGCAAAGTTAAGACCTTTGCTTAAAACTTTAAAAACCGAAGGGGAAAAAGAAAAACCAGATAAATTAATAACTTTATTATCATATTAATTTTAGTCGCGATTGCACACACTAATAGATTCTTCACAATTGTATTTCAAGATTATTGCTCTTAAGCTCTGTTCCTTAATGCAATTTAAAATTTTTCACTTATATTAAAGTTTTTCTTTTATTGAATACAGTAAAGATTTTAATTTCTTATACTTAGAATAAAATTTCAATTCCCTACAATTAGAATTAAGATTGCAATTTTGTTCAGTAGAGTAGAATCTAAATTCTTGACAGGTAATATGTGATTTCAATTATGCTCATTAGAATATTCTTTTGAATTTAGTTTAATAGAGTAATTTTCAATTGTTGTCAAGTAGAACTTTCAATCGAATTCACCTTTAAGAAAATTTTTCTTTGAAAGAACAATTTTGATGAAAATAACAAGTGCATGGGAATTATACAAGTTAATATAATCACATCTAATTCCAATAGAAATTTTATTTGAGTTTCATCTTCTAAAAATAAAAAAAATCTTCTAAAAATAAAAAAATAGAACTAATAGAATATATTGTGTACATGCACTTCACAAGTACACGAACCTTGGTTGAAAATTAATGAAGTAATTTAACCATAAATTAAATTACCCAACATTTTGGTGCCATTGTCAAGGAAGTATAAGTATATAGAACGAGTTCATATTAAAATCATTTAGAATGCATGTCTATAGAACAAGATTATAGGGGTATATTTATAAGTATAGGTAGAGGGCGTAGTTCAATACCAACATCACCATGCACCTCCACTTGACCTTGTAGTGCTAGACCATCCACTTGTTAGAGCCTAGATTTGTCTCAGGCTGAAAAGACAAGGTTCTAGGTCCACATCAAACCACGCTCAGCCTCATAGCTAGCCCTACGAGGACAGGAGAGGGCTCTCTCCGGGTCAATCTCAGAAAAAGGTAAGCGATGGGGCTTGATATGACTAAAATAAAAGCTAATTTTTAGGCTAGGTATGAAATAAAAGGGTTTGATTTGAGTTTTTGGGGTTTTTGTGCTGGAAATAGGGAAAGGCAAATTGGGCTCGGGGATGAGGCACAGTTTCTGCAGAGTTCTGATTGGGGCAAGGAAGGTAATCGTTTCGATGCTTTCAAGTGAGTGAATGGGTAGATCAGACTGGTGAGGATCTAAGGAGAGCAAGAGAGTCTCAAGAATTCTCCTTAAACAAATGAGAACATGGAAATTTAAACAAATTCAAAGGCAGAGCATAGCAGTTAATGGATTCTACCTTAATCACTAATTTGTTCAAATTCAGAAGAAGAGACAGGAAAATGATACACATAACACTAATGAACTTACAATTACTTAGATAAGAACACCATCAAAACATAAAGCCACATGGATCCCAAACAGTGCTGCAAAACCTTGGTCTTTCCTTAGCCAAAAATGCAGAGATAGAATGTACAATGATATGCCAAAGCAATCCCTAGTGTCCAACCCTGAAAATGACTTAGGAATTACATGATATAGACTAGCACAACCCATTCTCTTGCCTCTAGGGGTCGAGCTCATCATTCTAGGAGCTATTTCAACCAATTCTAAACAAAGCACTAAAATCTAGGCAATCAAAACAACTTGCCTCTATAAGGTAGGAAACTGATTCATTCATTAAATTTTCACTTTTTAGTGAATGAATCCTCTAGAACAAGTAAATAAGTGCCAAAATTACATCATGTTTATCCAATTACATCAAGATAGATAAAAAATTACATCAAAAAGCAAAACTAGTCAAACTGGCCAAATTTCTGAGCTGGAAGGTGAAAAATTGAGCAAAAATCCTCTATGCGCCGTGCCAAATCCTCTATGCATTGCGCCAATTTGAGGCTAAGTTTGAGGCACTTCCTGAAGTTCAAATTGATCCAAAGTGTGCTTGTTGGAAAGCCCTACCTGTCTAATTTGCAACCCAAGTGGAATTTCTGAATTTGGTGCCCATTTGCCCCTCCAAAACTTCAATCTCCCAAGACTGCTTCCTGTGTGTCAAAATAGGGGCAGTGAGGTCATTTTTTGAGTGTTTTTGACCTCCTGGGGACTCAAAAATTTCCCAAATTTCTTGGCCATGCACCAGCAACCATGATTTTTCATGAAAAATCCAAAAATGTAAACTTTTTTCAATTTGGAGCTCCCTAGCAAAAGCGAGCGCCACGTGGCACGACGCATAGGGAGAAAAACCCGTTTTTTGTGCCAAAATTTGTCAAAATGCCAAAAATGCCCCAAATTTCTTGAATTTTCGGCTGGAGCTTCTTCATTAAGTGTCATGCTAGGCTAAATAGGCTTCAGCCAATATCTGAAGACGATCAAGCTCCCTTTGCCTCTTTTGCTTCCTTATTGCCTTCTTTAATTTCGCCTTTAGATTCCGCATTCGTGCCTCACAAACCTTGTTCTGCGCCATGTAGTGGAAAGCCATCTGTCTCAGTAATGCTTTGTCTCTGTCAGCCTTATCCAGCAGTCCCTCTAGGTGGATGTTGACCCTCTCGAGATTAGACTCCCGATCATCATTAATCTCTTGCTCCGATGAAGTGAGCTCAATTCTTCTCCTTTGTGCAGCTTGGCAATTCTCGCGGACGTTTTGTAACTCCATGATTGCTTGTTGATCTTCAATCTCTTTGTTCCTCTACTCCAAGTATTTTATGACCCACTCAGCTTTCTCCAAGTTGTGAGTCAAGACCTCAATGTCTGCCCGCTGCTCCTTTATGATCTCTCTAAACTGTGCATTTTGCGGGCGCATATCTGTGTCATCATCCTGAACGAGAATGAAGCCAGTCTGTCGCTCACCTGAAGGCCCCTCATCATACATTGGCTCCTTGCCTCTGTCCTATACCTGTGGTGCTGATGTTGGAAGCGAGGCCCCTTCCACCCCGGGTGGAGATAACACTCGCTTTGCTGCTGCAAACAACTGTCTAGTGCCTTTTTGATATGTGATGAATAGTGGCACACTAGTGGTCTCATGGCACTCATACTGATGAGAAGGTCCACCTGTCTCATGCTTAACCTCTGATAATCCCTGTGAAGCTCTGAAGAAGTCACAAGAGATGAAATCATCCCAAGTGATGCCCTGTAATCCAAGCCGATGAACCACCAAAATCTTAAGAAGAGCAAAATGATAAACACTATTAAGTTGCTGCTGAGGGGTTTTGTGCTGCATAAGGGTGGTCATCCTCTCTATGTTCCGGCAAATGAAATATGAAATGTTCATCATCCATACCCTGGTGAAATGCATGAGCAACCTGATATGATAAGCATATAAACAGGAGAACCGTCCCTCACAGCTGAAATATTTCATGATCAATTTCATTAGTGGAGCATATTCATCTTTCAGATATCAGAATGGAAACACTCTCTTGAGCTGCCTCAAGAAACCAGTTTTAATGTATGACTCATAATGCTTCCGGTCAATCTTCTTCCTCTTGGTCCATGGTTTCCCAATGTTTGGTATGTCGGTTGCTAGTGAGACAGAATCTGGTGTAAGTGTGAAGGTGACACTGGCTAAGGTAGCTTGATCTCCATGTAAATGCAGCACAAATAGACGAGCCAACTCATGATGAAATTGAACACTAGCCACCTTTTGACAAAACTCATAGCATGACTGATGCTGGAAACAAAACATGGCAAGAGGGCAGGTATGTAATTCAATGAGGGTGACTGGTTCTTCTCTGATATACGTACCTCCTCTATGAGGCCTCCGGGGTGCATGTTCCTCCATGGGAGAGTCACTTTGGGTTTCCATGTCATAATCCGATGAATGCTTAGATGCCATGACTGCGGTTTTTCAAACTGCCTTAGAGAAAAAGATGCTAGTGTATGAAAACTATTTGGACTGATCTTTTAGTGATGTGTTCAAATTCTGCCACCAAGGGGAAACAAATGAAACAGGGACTATTAGGAAAGGGAAATAATATTAAGGGATTAGGGACTATCGGGATATATTTGTTAGGGAAATATGGGAGAGGGTTTGAGGGATTTATGTGTGGAAATAGGGTTTAGGGTTTCACATTCGAAAGTTTGGGAAAGGGAATTTAGGACAGGGGTTTAGTAATTTTATGGGATAGGGAACAATGAAGTCAAGGAACAAATGGAATCAAGGAGAAAAGGAATGATGGAAAAAGGTAAGCTTGGTGGCAAACAATTTTTGAAACCCTAAACAACAATTTTGATATGAAGATTTTGACATGGTAAGGTTTGAGTTTTGTTTTGGCATTCACCACATCAAACATAATATACACCATAGACTTGTATGGATGAACAATGAAGGAGGAGCCCAACCTACTTGAAATCAAGAGAAATTGGCGTTTGGAGGCCGTCTGGAATTTTTTCAGGCCAATTAACTGAGTGCGCTGCGCAGCTTGCCCAATGCGCCGCGCTTTCCCATTGCACTGCACCCATTCAAAAATACACTGGCTGATTGCAGACAATGTGCTGCGCCTCCCCAGTGTGCCGCGCCACCTGCTCTATGCGCCGTGCCTTCTTTGAATGCAACTTTGGCTTGAAACTTTGCAAGTTTGCCCTCTCAACACTAAACTTCAACTCTCTTTGACCTCTTAGATGCAAATGAATGTTTTAAAATCATGAAAACATCTTATATTGATAGATTTGATTTTTGCTTTCTCATAAACCCACTTTGTAATGTTTTGACTTGGCACTTTTTCCACAATTAATAAAACTCTGTCTTTCTGTTTCATTTTTTATTTTTGGCTTGAGTGATGAGTCTTTTGTAAATTTTTGTGGGGATAGTGGCATTCCTTGACCAAGGAAGACCAAGGCTGCGCCTCGAGAATTCAATAACTGAAAAACTTTTTGAAAATTACATGACAATTTATTACACAACGAAATGACGAATTTTCTTCAAAACAGAGTTTTGAAGAAAATTCGTAGTCGAGCATATGATGATGAAAAGATTGGAATTGAAAACATATTAAGGACCTCCCACATGAGTCATGTTGGCATTATTGGACACTTTGATGATGCAATTTATGAAACCCTAGACCTGGTGACTGAAATGACTCTGCTGATCAAAAGACTAAAACAGGACGGTAAGTGATTTTAAAACTTGATTTTGATGGACAGACCTGAGCCAACAATGATAAGGCATGAGGGGAAATGAATGACAAGACCCTTTCGTCAGATTATGGCATGCCCCTAGAAAAATGCAACTGAGTGAATTGAGTGAGACACCTAAAAATGAAATGCAATAAAGAGGTTTTGATCTTTGACAGAGGGTTATAAAGATCGACTCTAACACCACTAACACTCACATCCCATCCATAGTAGGTAGATATAGACTTCCTGAGGTACATAGATATGAAATTAAATCTAAGGGCTGACCAACTTCTTGTATAGAAGCTATGGTTGAAGAACCTACATCCCCTATTGAGGGAGTTGTATTTCTCTCTTCAATAAGAGAACAACTCTTAAGATAGGAATTAGAAGTGCCTAGTGAAGAAGTGGAAGAATTTTTTTCTGAGATGCCATTAGTAGAAGAACCACATGAATAAGTAGGCAATCCTATTTTTGAACCTTATATTAGGTCTGAGAAATCTGCAATGGTAGGAAAAGTACACAATGTAAATAGTGGTGAAATTAGGATTGGTGGGGGAAGAGGAAGAGGGGGAAATAGAGGAGGAGGTGATGGATGAGGTAGTAGAGGAGGAAGGGGAGAAAAATACCCTTATGGATTCCCTATCTTTGATGAATATACCAGAACAAAAATAAAAAATGTCTCACCCTCTACTCTACCCAATTTTCATGGCTTAATAACTAAGGATCCCAAGAAATATATTTTTGAGTTTGAAGTATTATTTAGATCCTATTACTATTTACTTGATACTAAAAAATTGAAGTTATTTCTACCTACTCTAAAATATGGAACCCTTAAATGGTGATGCGTCCCATCAATAGGTATATTTGAGGTCCATTGTGCTATCCTCCATCCCTTAAACTCTCTTTTTTTCACATTAATTTACATTTTTAGCCATAATGTGCTTATTAGGGAGGTTAAAGGGTGCTTTGTTATGCTCTTGACTTGCGAGAAGAAGCCAAAATACCAAATATGTGAAGAAATACAACCCAAAACGTAGAACATATGAGAAATAACAGCATGTATTTTATTAATCAGAAAGGAAAGCAATGTTCACTTGCCTCTTCAAGGGGACAAACTCCAATAGAGCAGCGATTGATTACAAAATAAGACACGACACTCCTCAATACCCTTTATATAGGATTCATACATGCAATACCATGGGTCAGTACCATAGTTCTTATTAATACCATCTATCTAATACCATGGCCCATTTGCAACTAACTGTGGTCCCTTCTTAAATGCGGGTCAACCTCTTATAATTATTAATATGGGCTTTATTGACTCTTTAACTAACTATAACTATGACTCGACCCTATTACATAAATAAGGGGGTTAGGGTTGGGCCCTAACATTCCCTTCCCCATAAGAACAACCTTGTCCTCAAGGCTGAAGCTGCGGAAACTGCTAAAGAAAAGTGGCTGGTTCCCAGGTCGCATCTTCTGGAGAGGTGTCTTTCCACTTGACGAGGACTTAATTGATCATGTGGCCACGCAGGTTCCGTTCTCGCGTGTCAAGAACCTGTTCAGGTTAGAGCCGTATTGAACCTTCTTCATCCAATTCCGGTAGACTGGTTTGAATTCTACAATTGTTCCCAACCACTTTCTTGAGGCATGAGACATGGAAGACGGGATGGATTTTTGCCGTGGGTGGCAAGGCTAGCTTGTAGGCTACTTCTCCGATGCATTGAAGTATTTGATACAGTCCGTAGAATTTTGGAGATAATTTTTGACAACCCTTGTCTTTGAGTGATGTTTGCTTATATGGTTGGAGCCTCAAGAATACCAAATCCCCTTCTTGAAATGTGCACTCTGAACGATGTTGGTCTGCCTATTGCTTCATGCGATTTTGAGCTTGATGGAGATTATTTTTGAGGTGGGCAAGCATGGTTGCATGGTTTTGTAGGAGTTGACCCACTGCTTGTACCTTAGAGCATCCCAGAATATAAGAAGTAGGTGAAGGGGGGAGTTGACCATAAACTGCTTCATATGGAGTCATCTTGGTGGTGGCATGATAGTTAGTATTATACCACCATTCGGCTAGAGGTAACCACTATACCCATAGATGTTGATTTTTTGAAGTGAAACACCTAAGGTAGGTCTCCAGACATTTGTTGACTGCTTTAGTTTGACCATCAGTTTGGGGATGATAGGAAGTATTGAGTTGTAATTGGGTACCTTGTAGCTTGAAGAGTTCCTGCCAAAAGTTACTAGTGAAGATTGAGTCACGATCAGACACAATGGAAGTGGGCATGCCATGCAATTTGAAGATCTAGTCCATGGAAGATTAAGCCACCAAAGCGGGTGTAAAAGGGTGGGGTAGGGTGCAAAAATGAGCATACTTAGAAAGTCTGTCCATGACCACCATGATGGCTAACTTGTTGCCTGACTTCGGAAGACCAGTAATGAAATCCATAAAAGCATCCATCCAGATTGAGGCAGGGATGGGCAATGGCTGTAAAGTGCCTAGGGATTTGACTGTTTCTCCTTTGTGATGCTCACACACATCACATTCAGCTACAAAAGTAAGAATGTCATTTTTCATGCCTGTCCAAAAGAATGAACACAGAGTGTGAGCATAAGTCTTCTGAAAGCCTGAATGGCATGCAGTGGGAGATGAATGCAAATATGCCAAAATGTGACTTTTGAGGGTGGATGTTGGTGATATCACTACTTTGTCCTTGTAGCGAGGAATCCCATCCTGCCAAGAGTAGCCCGTTGTGGAATTTGGACCTGCTTGCAATTTATTAATGAGTTGGGAGAGAAAAGGATGTGAAAACCATTCCTTGCGAGCCTCTTCAATCCACTCTAGAATGGGAAGAGAGATTGCTAGCAGGGTTCTTTCCTCCTCAAGTTGGTGTGATAAAGCATCTGCTACGACATTTTCATGCCCTTTCTTGTAAATTATCTCATAATCATATCCCAACATTTTGGCTAGCCATTTATTTTGTTGTGGTGAGGATAGGTGTTGCTCCAAAAAATATTTAAGCCTTTGATGGTCTGTGCGGATTTGGAAACGCCGCCCCAATAAGTATGGTCACCCGGTATCCATTACATGTAAGATGGCCATCATCTCCTTTTCGTAGGTAGATTGCCCCAAATTTGTCCCACTTAGTTGTTGGCTAGTGAAGGCCAAGGGTCGACCGTCCTGCATTAAGACAGCCCCAAACCCGTACCTGAAGCATCACATTCAATCACAAAAGATTTGGTGAAGTGAGGTATTTCCAATACAAGAGTGGAACACATGGCATGTTTGAGAGCTATAAATGCCTTTTGCACTTCATCATTCCAGAGGAATGAATTTTTCTTGAGAAGGTGAGTAGGGGTTTAGCAATGCGGCCATAATTATGGACAAATTTGCAATAGTAGCTGGTGAGACCCAAAAATCCTCTCAAACTTTTCAAGGTCTTTGGTTGGGGCCAATCCTACATTCCCTGGATCTTTTTGGGATCCACCCTGACACCTTCATGCCCCACAATGTGGCCCAAATACTCAACTTCTTTCATTCCAAAAGAGCACTTGGACAATTTGAAAAATAATTTATGCTTCCGAAGCAATTGTAAGAGCAGGTCTACATGCTGAAGATTTTTGTCCTAGGTGAGTTTGTAGATGAGGATGTCATCAAAGAAAACAAGGACAAATTTTCTACGATATGGTTTGAGCAGATGATTCATGAGGCTCTGAAAAGTGGATGGGGCATGACAGAGACCATATGGCATTACCAGGAATTCATAATGGCCTTCATGAGTTCGGAAAGCAGTCTTTGGAATGTCTACTTCTTTCATGCGAATTTGGTGATAGCCCAGGCAAAGGTCTAGCTTAGTAAAGAATTAAGCCCTGTTGAGCCTTGAAACTACATCTCTCCTACACACTTTCCTAGACTTTTTCCCCTCACCAGTACCTCATAAGCTATCAAAAATCATTGCATATTGATTCTAAAAGAGCATTTAAGTGGTTTTCTAACTATGTTTTTGTGTTTTCTATTTGACTTAGATTTTTCTCATTAGCTACGGAATGCAGGCACTTTCCATCGTTGATTCGACTTTCCACAACTGTTTTTGTTGATCTCTAGGTTACAGGTGTCATCAAGCAAAGCGAGGCATGTGGGCAGTTTAGGAATGATCTAGACATGGATCAAGTCCTGTTGGTTCAGCCAAATTCGCAGAGGAATCCCTTGGTCAAATGGTGGTCAAATGAAGAGTTCTACGGCAAATAGGTCTCTATTTTCAAACACGTGAAGGGTCCAAGACCATTCCAAGATCCATGGGTTCATCTTGATCGCTGTAGACTACCTCCACGATGCAAATCCAACAGCCACCTTTTGATAGATTGAATGATCTTGACAACCATCAAGCTAAGCTCACGGATGTTGTCTATTTACGTGTCCTCTGTTGAAAGTGTTTCATAAGAAAATAGTTATGTAATTTCCCTTATAAATAACGCGTTTGTAAATGCATAGAGCTAGTTAGTTTGTGATGTCATTTTGTTGTTAGTCATTGTACGGTGTCGTGAACTGGTCTTGCTGTTGTAACGAGAGGATTCTTCCTCTGTTTTGCAATATAACAAAACTCTGTTTTATATGACTGTGTGAATGTAATTCCAGACTGATATCGTGTTGACCAAGGCCGTGCAGAGGGCCCCTGCTGGCTAAGGTTTCGTTTCCTTCTTTCTGTAAAGTTTTTATGTGTTGTTCCTTTATTTCCATTGGACATATTTCATAGTTTTTTCACCTGTGTATATTTCATAAATTAGTCATGATGTTAACATTTCAGTCCTGTACATGATTTTTCAATTATTGTATATTTTGCTAACACTGATCAGTGTGTGTTTCAGGATAGGCTAGGCCTAGGCATTTTCATACAATTTTTACAATAACCAGTGACATGAGATTAGCCTCTCTGCTGACTTTGCTTTTCTTAGCTTTTCAATTTAAGTTATGCTTTGATTTAAGTCTTATTTACTTGCTTTGTTAGTTAGTTTAGATATCAAATTCTTCATATCATTGACGTTATCTCCAGAGCCATAGCTTAACCCTGAAAAGACTACTTGGCGAGCTATCGGACTATGAGTGATGTGATTTGATTTTATTTTTATTTTTCTGCAATTAGATATCAAATTCTTCATGTCATTGAAATTATCTCGAGAGCCATAGCTTAACCCTGAAAAGACTACTTGGCAAGCTATCAAACTATGAGTGATGTGATTTGATTTTAGTTTTATTTTTCTGCAATTAGATATCAGGTTCTTCATGTTATTGACGTTATCTCCAGAGCCATAGTTGTTATGGGGAAAACTAGTGTCTATGCAGAACTGCTAGTCCCACTAAGGGTGACAACTACCTTAGAAACAAACACACTAAAACCACTTTTGTTTTCCTTTATGAGAAATAGATGAGAGAAGAATAGAGGAGACCAACCTCAGTCTTGCGCTTGGTTCCTTGTTTGATTCCTCTCCCTTCTGATAGTCTTTTGCTACTTGCTTCCTTGTATACCCAGCTTCAAAGAGCACCTGTAGAATCACAGCAGCATAACACTATACGAGAACATAGATCTATTATCATAAACAATATAGGACCAGATGTATATTAACCACACAAATGCATACAACATCAATTACACAAGAATGTGGAGGAAAACTTGAATAGCTTTATTAATAATCAAGAAAGAGCAAAGAGGATTACAACCAATTGTTCTGACCCAGCATCATCCTCTCAGCAAGAAGCCCTTCTTCACCTCATTACCAGCAACACTTCCTTACAAGATACAAAATTACAGCCTCTGGATCTCTCGGATGAGGGATACATATATAGATGTTTGCAAGGGGGGTGAGTCAGCTTTTGAGATTTGATTAGTGTCTTCTCTTTGATAGTTCTTGAATCCACTTGGAGATTGATGATCTATTACTCATCCATGGGCGAATGCAGAGAGGCAAGTGTCATGGGAGAAGTTTCTAGAAGATTCTTTGCTTCTCCACCTTGCAGATTTACCTTGCCATTTGTCGACTCTCGCCCATCGCACCCCACATAAGGTATTTTCAACATGCATTGCACCTACTGAGTGCATTTAGGTGGGATGCATCACACCCTGGCCATGGAGAAAGTGAAATGATCCAGTATTGACCAGTTCTGAGTAGTTTTTCATGGAGAACTTCTGGGAGAAGATGTAATCAGTTGACCTTGTTCTTTTAGGGGTCGGAACAACACTTTTAGGGACTTAAGAGCCCTTGGTTTATGGACATTTATGATTGGGGTTGCAGTGCCCAAAAATGTCTATAACAATAGCTTAACCCCAAAAAGATTACTTGGCGAGCTATCAGACTATAAGTGAAGTGACTTGATTTTACTTTTATTAGTTTGCAGTTTTTGATTTGTTTGAGTGTAGTAGCTTAACTTATTTTTTTGTATTTAGATAAGCTGTAGAGATACTGAATTTATGATCAATAGTTCATTATTTGTTTGATTTGAATAGCAGCACATTTCCATTCTTGTTCAAGTACTAATTTCATTTTTAGTATGTTTTAAGACCTTCTAAAGTGTTAAGTTCTGGAAATCATTATAGAGGACATAATTGCCTTAAAATCTATATCCATACTTGCCTTCTAGAGTATTCTTAAAACTCAGGGATAGGATTTCCATTCACATTAGAAGATAAACGAATATAAAACCCCCAAAACAAAATAAAACTTGAAAACAATAAAAAGTAAGAAAGAGGTTGTCTTGCACATATAGTGTGCCACACTTCATCAGTTTATGACTCCCGGATTGATAATTAATGTAGTAATTTAAGACATACTAAATTGACTAAGCAAGCCCCATTTAGTTCATCCATCAAATCATCAACAACTGGGATGGGAAATTTATCTTTGACCGTCAGCTTGTTGAGGGCCCTGAAGTTGGGACACATACGCCATTCCACATCTTTCTTGAGCACCATGACCATAGGTGATGAATAAGTACTAATGCTAGGACGAATGACACCAGCTTCCAGGAGTTCCTTGATGATTTTTTTAATTTCATTCTTTTGGGCGAAAGGGTATCTATATGGGCACACATTTGGTGGTTGTGCCCCTGGGACCAAAGAAATGCTATGATCATGTTCCCCTCTCAAGGGTGGAAGCTTATGAGGTTTGTCAAAGACATGCAGATGGTTGTTTAAGACCTGCTGCATCTTAGGATGAATATGAAGAGAAGTGGGCTCGAAGGCTTGGATGGCATTAAATTGGGCGATAACTCCATGGTGGCCCTTTTTTAACAACTTTTCCATTTGATGTGAGCTAATGATAGAAGGAGCACCTGCCTGGAGTCCGCAGAGGGTATGCATGTGGTCATTCTTCTTAAAGCTCATATATAAATCCTAGAAATCCATTGTGATTGGGCCAAGTGTGTGGAGCCATTCAGCCCCCAAGACAATGTCACACCCACCCATGTTGATGGAAAACATGTGGGTATTTAGGTGGTAATCTTCCATCTGAAGTTTGACATTTTCACAGTGGCCGTCACATTTCATTGTCCCCCCATCAGCAATCTAGACCTGGAAATTAGAGACTTCTCTAACAAAACAATGCACTACTTCTGCGACTCTTTGATGGATAAAGTTATGCGTGCTACCACTATCAATCAAGACTACTACAGGGCAATGTTTAACAAAACCTCTAATTTTGAGAGTTTGGGGAGAAGAAATGCCTGCCAAAGCATGGAGCGAGATAACTGGTTCTTCTGGTGTAGCTGGGAGCTCATTGTCCTGCTAGTTTTCCTCATCTTCCTCCTCTAGTCCCTCAAAGGGTGGGGCTTCCTCAGTAGCATCAATTTGAAAGAATTTGGGTTCCTTGCATTTATGCCCTGAGGAGTATTTTCCATCATAGTAGTAACACAATCCTTGCTTTCTTCTTTCCGCCATTTCTGCTGGTGACACCTTTTGAACCTTAAGTGTTTGGGTAGTGCTCGAAGCCTAGGTGGGGTGTCCCTTGGTTGTGAAATTTGGACGAGGCAGTTGGGCCGCTAATGCGCATTCCACTTCACAAGCCGTCGTGCAAGCTGCCAACCATGTGGCTGGGTGGTGCATCGGACATGGGCTTGTATGGAATTTTTGAGACCACTGATAAAACATTCTGATGCAGGAGCATCGGAATTAGCCAGCAATGTGGAGGATTGTCCACATGTTGTGGCTAATCACAGTAAAATTCATTGACGGGTTTGCCAAATTCGGGATTACTAGGAAGAATAAACTTCTCAATTAGTTTGTTATTGTAATAAGTGTGAGATTGCATTATTTTAGAACAGAGATAAGGTTGTTAAACAAATGTGATCGAGAGTGATAAGATAAGAACTTTGTTGTTATGATCTTTCAGCAATGCAGGAGATCCTGTGCGCTATTATTAGAAAATGAGCTCATCATAAAAATGTGGTGAGGCGAGAGCCTAGGGTTTTTTTAAGAGAGAAGGGGAGATAGTTAGGGGGATTTTGTGTGGAGCGGAAGCTCAAATTAGTAGCGAGGTGTGTGTGTAAAACAAAAAAATAGTGATCAGTCTCTGTGTAATTGGGCAAAAGCCGATACTCTGTTCCATTCATTTAATGCAATTGTGGTTTGTATGCTGACAGAGGTCAATTCTTGTGAACGAGACCTGAGACAGAGACCCTGTATTGTTATTTTCTATGAATAGAATTTGTGCTGTGTGTGTATCATTTTCTGATGAACGTGAACTTGAGTATCAGTCTTTTTATTGTAAAAAAAATGAAATGATAGCAGCCTGTGTGCGTTCTTATTTTAAATTGTAAAGAATCTCATTATTAAGTCAAACTTAGAATAGTGGGAATTGGCGAGTTGCAAAAGTCATTTAATATATGATTTGGTGTAATCATCTATTGGAACCTTTAAATGAAATTAAATTTTATGTAAATCGATTTATCGGGTCTGTGAAATTCGATGCGGAGTAATATCAGAGCATATACAGGAAGAGGGGTTGTTTACCATTAAGATTTGGAAATTTCCAATTAGTAGCGTATCGGTGGATCGCCGATTAGATCAGATCAGAAGGTGTTTCATATTTGCATTGGAGCGGAACTGTAGTAATGGTCTATAATTGTGGCATTCAAAAGAATTGTGATTAGGTGTCTTTGGATAGTTATCACATCAGGAGCGATGTAAATGCCAAATTCCTGTGTCATATTAAGATTGCAAGTTGAGTCAGATCAGCCAAATAGATCTAGGTGGAAATCGACAATGTGTAGTTGAAAATAGCGATTTGCACTTATTGATCAATATTAACACCTCCGCAGACACAACCAATGACTTACCCGTCTCAAACCTGTGGATCTCCAAGCTATGAAAATGAAGCAGTGAGGCATTCCTGGCATCTGATCTTCCTGGTCTTAGCTTGACGGATACTCAGAATGCTCGTGATATTACTGATGTGTTAGTGTAGATGCTAAATGCTTTGGATCCTCACAGTAAGGAGGTGTAAATCAGGAAGTGAAAATAGATCTTGTAGAACAATGTTGTTCTTACAAGCAGCGGAATTCTATTCTGTGCAGAGTCCAGGGTATGACATTGATTGAAGACCATTCCCACTCAAAATGGGGTTTTGCGTGGCCACAAAAGACCTCCTTACAATTTGATAAAGCCTTTTGGGTTAAAAGACAAGCACATCGAGGTTTCTTTGCGAGTTCCAGAACCTTTGGTTCATTTTTCCTTAATGTCTGGTTCACGATCAAGCCCTACCATCAGATGCTTTTCACCAGGAAGTATTGATGAAGAATTAAGGCTAGCTGGAAGGATATTTTTTGATGATGGTGATTTTTTATCGATGGGGATAACAAGCTTGCTTCAGTTAGCAAGATTTTGAATTGGTACAGTGTGGACTTTGGAAAAAAACGAAACAGAAGTCTTGGAATTTGTGGCAAACTATCTGGAGCCCTCCAAGTCAGAACAGCTATTGGAATTATTGAATAGTAATCAACTGAAGATCACATACCAGAATTATGATTGGGCTTTGAATTGCTAAGTCTAATGTTATCTGTCATGCTCTCAATCAATTTAGTTCATAGTCATCTATCAAATGGGAGCTGTATCCTAAGTTTAATGGGCTAGAAACTAAATTAGTATGAAAATTTTAATTTTGTTGATGGTAAGTTTTAGATTCTGGGTTTGGCGGGGTTACCCTGCATCATTTTGGTATCAGAGCCAAGTTAACGCTCTAACAAGGTTGTCTTTGGAAACTGAATTTTAATTTTGCCAGATGTATAATTTCCTGAAGTGCGTTGATGAATATGAGGATCAGGCTATAAACAATGCTGAGATTAGAGTGGAGAAGCAGAGAATACCCAGGAAGGTCTGGTAAGAATGTTTACGTTGATTGCATGACTGATTTGATTGAAGATTGTTTAAAAAAATTGTTGAATGCAATGGTATTGATGATCGGAAGAGCAGAGATTGGGTAGGAAAAACAACATTTGCTTACAAACAGGTTGTCGGAAGGAATTGATAGCAATTGAGAGATACTTTGATGTGAAAAGATTGTGCAGGTCAGTAGAAGCAGTGGATTTGCCAAAAGATGGAATGAGATGTACCAACATCATAGCATATGAGCTATGTAAAGAAGATAGAGTAAGAAGAAATCCCAGATGTGTAAACGTGACAATACCCGACAATAAACAAATTTACTGAATGAAGAAGGTAGTGAGCAAGAAGAATTCAAGAGGAGATGAGAACAACTTCCAATTGAAGTTGGGTAGAAGTTGATGAGGCAGCTCCACAATTGTGATTGTGGATAGGAGATAACAATTCCAGCAAGAAGAGTGCTAGTGGAATTGTTATTCAGTGAAAGGTTCAAGGAAAGAACCAATAGGTGCCAAAAGACTAAACTCAGGAAAGTTTGGTGAGGCATGAAGGAGACTTGTTACAGGCGAAATGGAAAAAGTTAGTTGCAGCTCACTAGTGAACAAGGAAAGTTCACCAGAGGAAGGAATGGAATTGAATATTGATGGTCATGACAGGGGTACAAAGGAAAGTCACAGACATAGGGAAAAGAGTGCTGAAGCAGTTGGACTCAAAGGAATGATTAAAGAAGAAAGGGACATAGAGTTGGCTGAGATGAAGGCAAAACTCAGTCATTTGGAGAAGCTGGTATTGAAAGGAATTAGAGAAAAATGGAAACAAGGATTTTATGTGGGAAGAAGAGTTAAATGGCCTGTCAGAGAATTGTTTGCTGAGAAATTATTACTTCAAACAACTGAGAATGAAGAAATAGGATACATCTGTGAACCAGAGAAAGGATCTCTCCTTGGGGAAGAAGACATTGATGACAGTAGAGAAGAACTGATCTATGCAGATCAGAATGAGAGGAATGTGTTGACATCATCCGCACAGACAAGAGGATCTCATATTTTTGGGATTAATTATTTCTGTGAATGTAAAATTGCAGGTATGCAGCTTAAAGAATTTGAACCTGTGTATGAAAAAGTGAAAGGAGCAAAGACAAGACAAGCAAGAAAGGAGGTGCATAAGGACTTTCAAGACTTCAATTGGTGGGGAAAATTAAAAGGTATGGCTGAATGGTTATGTATTCTTTTAGTGGAAACTTATTTGATTATATTTGAAGGAATTTTAGCATGGAAAGAAGACCTATGGGGAACGGAAACAGGAAAGGAAACAAATGCAATGCAGATTTATGAAGTGAAGAGAAGGAAAGCTGACACCGAGAACTTAGCTGAAGAAGGTAAGCCAAGGAAATTTTTGAAAGATAAAAGTCTTATCAGAGAAGAGGAAGAGGCACTATTGTCTTATTTGGACAAACTGAGTATTGGAAGAAGTTGTGTAGAACAGGAAGGTATTCTACAAACTTATGATGAAGTTTCCAAGTATAGTCAAGAAATTGCAGTCCCAGAAGTTTTCTTTGATGAAGAAGAAATCATAAATGTTGAGGAAGAATTTCTCAATAATTTAGTGAACTATCAGAATAGTTCATAGGAGCATGAGGAGCTGATCATTGAGGCCTCGAATGAAGAGCCTTGCATTTTTGAAACTGACACGTTGTGTATGTTTTCAGGTTTGACAGGTGAGGAACAACGATTGGACAATGTGCTTATGCATGTTGATGAAGAACTGAGATTACTGGAAGAAATGGCTGAAACAGAAAGATATTTTGAACATGTATTTAATAATTTTGAGAATGATGGTATTGACAAGGGAATTGTCATGATTAAAGGAGCTGAAGATAAAAAAATGAAGGAGGAGTTATATGCAAATGACGTGTTTATTGAATATGAAGAAATTGACATTTTGCTGAAAAAGTTATTAGACAAATCTGAAGACATAGAGGGAAGAATTATCTTTGATGATAATGAAAAAGAGGCTGTAGAGTACAATCAACAGATTGTAAATGGCAAAGGCAAGGAAGATTTGGACAAAAAATTTATAATTTGTATGGAAAAGGAGAATGTACAACAAACAAATGTCAGTGGAGTTCAGTTAAAGACAAATGGTAAGAAGGAATTTGAGAAATTGTGGAAGATGAAATTAGATGAGAACAGGGACAACAAGAAGGAGAAATTGACCACAGGAATTTGTATCAGCAAGAACAGGGGACAACAGCAAATGAAGATTTGGAAATCTGGAGGAACAGAAGTGACAGTGGTAGAAAAATTAAATCAACAACATAATGAAAGTGATGACCAGTTACAAAATAAAGTTTGGGATACTGGATGGACAACAGAAGAAACACATGACCAGGAGGTCATGGAAACTTTCAACTTCGGGAGTCTGATGTAGGAGCATCGGAATTAGCCAGCAATGTGGAGGATTGTCCACATGTTGTGGCTAATCACAGTAAAATTCATTGACGGGTTTGCCAAATTCGGGATTACTAGGAAGAATAAACTTCTCAATTAGTTTGTTATTGTAATAAGTGTGAGATTGCCTTATTTTAGAACAGAGATAAGGTTGTTAAACAAATGTGATCGAGAGTGATAAGATAAGAACTTTGTTGTTATGATATTTCAGCAACGCAGGAGATCCCGTGCGCTATTATTAGAAAATGAGCTCATCATAAAAATGTGGTGAGGCGAGAGCCTAGGGTTTTTTTAAGAGTGAAGGGGAGATAGTTAGGGGGATTTTGTGTGGAGCGGAAGCTCAAATTAGTAGCGGGGTGTGTGTTTAAAACAAAAAAATAGTGATCAGTATCTGTGTAATTGGCGAAAGCCGATACTCTGTTCCATTCATTTAATGCAATTGTGGTTTGTATGCTGACAGAGGTCAATTCTTGTGAACGAGACCTAAGACGGAGACCCTGTATTGCTATTTTCTATGAATAGAATTTGTGTTGTGTGTGTATCATTTTCTGATGAACGTGAACTTGAGTATCAGTCTTTTTATTGTAAAAAAAAATGAAATGATAGCGGCATGTGTGCGTTCTTATTTTAAATTGTAAAGAATCTCATTATTAAGTCAAACTTAGCATAGTGGGAATTAGCGAGTTGCAAAAGTCATTTAATATATGATTTGGTGTAATCATCTGTTGGAACCTTTAAACGAAATTAAATTTTATGTAAATCGATTTATCGGGTCTGTGAAATTGGATCCGGAGTAATATCGGAGCATATACAGGAAGAGGGGTTGTTTACCATTAAGATTTGGCAATTTCTGATTAGTAGCGTATCAGTGGATCGCCGATTAGATCAGATCAGAAGGTGTTTCATATTTGCATTGGAGCGGAACTGTAGTAATGGTCTATAATTGCGGCATTCAAAAGAATTGTGATTAGGTGTCTTTGGATAGTTATCACATCAGGAGCGATGCAAATGCCAAATTCATGTGTCATATTAAGATTGCAAGTTGAGTCAGATCAGCCAAACAAATCTAGGTGGAAATCGACAATGTGTAGTTGCAAATAGCGATTTGCACTTATTGATCAATATTCACACCTCCGCAGACACAACCAATGACTTACCCGTCTCAAACCTGTGGATCTCCAAGCTATGAAAATGAAGCAGTGAGGCATTCCTGGCATCTGATCTTCCTGGTCTTAGCTTGACGGATACTCAGAATGCTCGTGATATTATTGATGTGTTAGTGTAGATGCTAAATGCTTTGGATCCTCACAGTAAGGAGGCGTAAAGCAGGAAGTGAAAATAGATCTTGTACAACAATGTTGTTGTTACAAGCAGCGGAATTCTGTTCTGTGCAGAGTCCAGGGTATGACGTTGAATGAAGACCATTCCCACACAAAATGGGGTTTTGCGTGGCCACAAAAGACCTCCTTACAATTTGATAAAGCCTTTTGGGTTAAAAGACAAGTGCATCGAGGTTTCTTTGCGAGTTCCAGAACCTTTGGTTCATTTTTCCTTAGTGTCTGGTTCACGATCAAGCCCTGCCATCAGATGTTGTTCACCAAGAAGTATTGATGAAGAATTAAGGCTAGCTGGAAGGATATTTTTTGATGATGGTGATTTTTGATCGATGGGGAGAACAAGCTTGCTTCAGTTAGCAAGATTTTGAATTGGTACAGTGTGGACTTTGGAAAAAAACGAAACAGAAGTCTTGGAATTTGTGGCAAACTATCTGGAGCCCTCCAAGTCAGAACAGCTATTGGAATTATTGAATAGTAATCAGCTGAAGATCACATACCAGAATTATGATTGGGATTTGAATTGCTAAGTCTAATGTTATCTGTCATGCTCTCAATCAATTCAGTTCATAGTCATCTATCAAATGGGAGTTGTATCCTAAGTTTAATGGGTTAGAAACTAAATTAGTATGAAAATTTTAATTTTGCTGATGGTAAGTTTTAGATTCTGGGTTTGGCGGGGTTACCCTGCATCACATTCCAAGTAGAATTCATCTGCTAGACCTCCTGTGTGGAATGCTAATGATTCAAAGGCTATAATATAGTCTTGTACTATGGCTATCTGTCTGAGCTTAGTAAGATGACCCAAAATATTAGTTTATGTTCAAAGCAATCAAACAGGGCTTTTGAGAATATTTGCCAAGTAATTGGCCTTGCATATCATTTTTGATGCCACTACCACCATTGCCATCTTTCTTGGTCCAAGTAAAGGCTTCCCACACTTAGCTTAGTCTCATCATCTGTGATGTGATTCAATGTGAAATATTGGTCCATTTGTGATAGCCACATGGCCGGATGAGAGCCATAAAATTTGTACATGTCCAGCTTGGGTGGTCGAGAGCGGGAATGTTAATGGATTCCATGGAAGTGAAGAGAATGGCTAGATTCACCCTCATGGTCTTCATTAAAAGCATATGCCTCCGCTTGTAACACCGACTTTCCCTTTGTGACTGTGTCATTTAATGACTGAATCTACCTCATTAACTCCTCCAACTTTTTTTCAAGGGTGTCCATCTTCTCATTGGCCATAGCTTGAGCTCTGGTTTCTACCATGCACAGATCTGGTTCACTTGTCGTCACTGTGAAAAAATTTGGGACCACCTGAAAATTTGAAGCTGACAAGTGAATGGTACCACCTTGCTCAGCCCGTTGTCCTGATTCTTATGGGCTAAGTCTCCTATAAGCATCCCGGGAGGGCCTCAAACCTTTTTTTTTTTACTCCGAAAGGAGTTTTACTCCTCGCTTAGGAATACTATAGTAGCCAATTCTCAAAAAAGTTAATCTTGACCAATGTCCTATGAGAATCACCCCAAGGTATAAGAGCCACAAGCCTTCTTGCACAAATAGTCAGATCTGTCTGTGAAACCCTCAACTGCAAAGTGTGAGTAGGAATGTGGAAGCGACCGAACCACCGTTGCTAGATCTGAATGGCGGATCTGATTGTTGTGGCTCTGATAAAACCAAACCTACTAGATCTGATCTAGCAAAGAATATGGTGGGTGATCTATAGAGAGACAAGCGAACTATGGTCTCAAGGAGTGTCAGGTGCTATAGATCGCAATATACATAAGGGTCCAACAGTAGAACTTGGCCCTATCTTTCAGGACACTAACTAAGGAGGATCAAATGTACCCTTAGCCATACTACCCGAATACCCTATCATACGCATGAGTAATCTCCCCGAGTGTTGTTCTCGGTGTATTGTAGCAGCAAGACAATCGACATTTTATCTACGGTGAGGTTTCAGGTGAGCCTGGGGGCTTCTGATATACCCAAAGGGTATGTGGAAGACAGTCCGTGCGCAGTTCTATCTAATGCACTACTACTCGAAGGGGTACCCACAGGGGTTACAAGGGAGTCTAACAAGCATGACCACCTCTTGTATTTCCAGCGTGCATGCCTCCCCAAATCCATAGGTTTATGTGCTCAACAATAGATCACGTGGTTTAAAGACGTCGGAACATGTCTCTAGGCAAAAATATTCTTGCTAAAAATTGAGATCCCACCGGCCCTCGAAAGCACTCTGATACCACTTGTTATGCTCTTCACCTGCAAGAAGATGCCAAAATACCAAATATGGGAAGAAATACAACCCAGAACATAGAACAGATGAGAAATAATAACATGTATTTTATTAATCAGAAAGGAAAGCAATGTTCACTTGCCTCTTCGTGGGGGCAACCTCCAATAGAGCAGGGCTCGATTACAAAATAAGACACGAAGCTCCTCAATGGGGAGTCTCTATCCTTTATAAAGGATTCATACATGCAATACCATGGGTCAGTACCATGGTTCTTATTAATACCATCTATCTAATACCATGGCCCATTTGCAACTAACTGTGGTCCCTTCTTAAATGCGGGTCAACCACTTACAATTATTAATATGGGCTTTATTGACTCTTTAACTAACTATAACTATGACTTGACCTTATTACATAAATAAGTGGGTTAGGGTTGGACCCTAACATGCTTTTCATATTTCATGGCCTAATGTGGTTATTATGCTAGAAAAAGAAGCATTTTGGAGATATTTTCTGTGCAGGGGCTCATTGGAGGCATCTAGAGAGAATATAGGAGGTTTGTCCACTACATAAACTCTCCAACTCAGCTTGAGACCAAAGATTACTCACCAACATCTTGAAGTACACTTGTAGTCGAGGATCTCAAGTGCATGAGAAGGTCCAAGGGAACCAAATCCACTGATTTCGAAATTTTGGAGGGAAGCAATACTCCTTTCAAGGGAGCCACCCCGCAACCACTTTTTTTATAAATAAGCAAGCTTAAGGGCTCATTAGGGAATCAAAATTTGTTGGCTATAGGGATAGATATTCAGATCCAGTAGCTTGACACTGTTATTTTCATCTTTGATATGATGTATGTGACTCTTTTTTTCTTTTTATGGGAAGCTTATTGTTGGCCTACATTCGAGTTAACTTTGGAGGGTTGAAACCCTTGGGTTTGGGCCTAGAGGCTTTAGTCCCTCTCCTATATTCTTTTCTTATTCTTGTTCGACTCTTCTTATTTCATTTTTGTTTAAGTAGGGATTATATTAAAAATTTGTAGTTGCAGGTTGGACTACCACCTCTCTTGTGGGAAGTGTGGTTGAAGACACTACAGAAACAAGTAAAAAAAATGTGTTTATGATTTCTTGGAATTACTGAGCTTTGGATTGAGATTATTTTGCATGATTCTATAACTTAGAGGTTAACATCATTTATTTTTCAATTAGAGTAGATGAACGTTGTAGGATATATTATATCTTGAAGAAATAAAATTCAACTCATCTTTTCCACCCTGATTTATCTTTCTACAATATTGATCAGTAGCTCAATGTTTTGGTTGTTGGTCTATGGGGGCTTCCAAGTGACTTACAGGGGTTTTCACACTCATCCACATCCACATAGGAATTTCCACCCTTCTCTTGGACATCTGATACTGTTGTTAAGCTTTGTCACCAAGATTATATTCCCAAGGCCAATGAAGGACACCGTGGGCATGGACGTTTTTACAAGATAGGCCTTTGAGGGTTTCTAGGCTTGGAAAAAGGCCTCACGCACCATTCATTCACATTCATCCACCTTCCTCGACCTTCAAGATACCATTCTTTCCCTAAAAAAAGTCTCGGACCCACTCCTGTAGGAAAACATGGCACTCTTGTAGCAAAACACGGCTTCCTGTAGCACTACCTAAATTCAACTAGATTTTCCCTAGGGCATTGACTCTTACATTTTGAAGTTGAATAATGGCCCCCATACTTTGATTTCATAATTAGGGATATTCCAAGACCACTCCAAATCCATCCTTCCTCCACTGCAACCACAAAACAACAAGTACATTAGACTTAGTTTTTTATTTTATTTTCATAGTTATGTTATGGACTGAATTCCTTTTTCTCAAAAAAGTTGCAATTAGATTAATAATTCATGCAAGAAGACATTTATTTTATTAAGTGTGCAAATAGAGTATCATAGTTTATTTCATGTAAGTGGACATTGATTCGATGAAGTGTGCAAACAAAGTAGCATAGTTTATTTCTGCAACTAGTATAATTTGTTCCTTTCATGCAATTGCAATTAGTCTTTACATTTGATGAATGATATTTTCATTTCTGTAGTTAGAATAATATTCATTCCCTTGCAACCATGATATGATTTCGTAGAAATTCTCTTTGTAGTTAGTTGGAAGAGTGGTCTCTATATGCCCTGATCTGATCTAATGATTGAGGGTGACATGAGTAGAACTTAAACTATTATGCATATATCACTGTCACCTTGTTGAAGCTCAAAATTCATTGCAACAACATGGGGGAAGACCACCCAGTCCGAACCTTAAAGTAGCTCCTTTTTCGTTTGGAATGGTGGTTCCGACTGGTTCAACTAGGTCCAGTTACCTTCTCTCAATCTCCAAAATGGCTTAAAATATGACTTTTATCCACCAATGGAGAAAAGACATTGGATCAACCCTCTTGTTGATTAGAAAAGAAAGTGATCCTTAAGATAATCTAGGGCTCAACCAAACCAAAATTAAAGTTTTCCTCTTTGGGAAGAGGACTTATAAGAATGTAAAATTAAATCTAAATGCAAACTTATCCTATAATGCAAGAAAAATAACTAAATCCTAATCCTATCTCAATTAATTAGATATAGATCTAACCCAACTGAGAGCAAGATATTTAAATGATTGAGATTTAAATATGTCTGGCTTATAATGAATATCAAGCTAAAGAAGTAGTTCAATTAACTGACATTATGTATACCAAAATATATTCTATTCAGAGACCTCTTAATTGAAATAATAAACCAACAACATTTAGGAAGTTCACAAAATGATATTGATTGTTTAATCAATATTTCGAATAATTAAACAAAAATATGAGGAAGTAGTTCACACCATATCACTATTGGTTAAACCAGTGTTAAAAGACAGATTTCTAAGTAAATAGTTACTCAGAAATCAGAATTCAACCCATAAGAGTAGAGATAAATAATAACATATGATGGAGACAAATTACTCATACCGATAA
This sequence comes from Pinus tabuliformis, assembly GCA_031772625.1. Taxonomy (NCBI): domain Eukaryota; kingdom Viridiplantae; phylum Streptophyta; class Pinopsida; order Pinales; family Pinaceae; genus Pinus; species Pinus tabuliformis. The sequence goes on along the minus strand of CM062808.1, from coordinate 87,312,264 downwards.
AAATGCACAAATATGAATAAAATGACACATTCCTACCATCATAAAATGAAACTAGTATATAAAACATTAGTATTAGAAATACCAATTTAATGAATCCATTTCTCTGGATCTAGTCTCCAACAATCCTTTACATTGTTCGAACTTCTGTTGTTATAACAAGAGCTGTAGTAGTGCAAACTTCGCCCCTCATACATAAATCAAAATGCAAAAGAAAAATCCTCAATAATCCTAAGATCTGATATTTTGTCTCCTCCCACCTACAACTCTAAATTCTCATTACAAAAGTGCTTTTAGAATTCCATAATTGCAGAGGAGAGAAGCAATTATTATATTTTACAATCTTCTATTTATAATAGTTTCAAAAGAATTCTTAACAAGAAAGTTTGTTGAAGAAGAAATATGTTTAATCAATTTTCAATAGTGCAAAATTTCATTCTTCTATTGCTAGAGCCTTCTCATTGATTGAGATTCTTTTCTCTTCATCTCCTCAACTGTTTTCCTGTAAAACAAATCAAAACAAAATTTAAAATACAAAAATAAAATCAAAATGATAAATCTAGAATTAAAATAAATCCAATCAAATTCATTTAAATAAATAATTGAAAAGGAAATTTGAGTTTTTTATTGATGCTTGTGATGATATAATTGGCCAAAGAGATTATTGACGAATGGGTCTGCACTTAGAAGAAGTCATGGAAAAATAAGAATGTAGAAAATAAAACTCAGAAAATTATTTTTAGTTAAAAATTCGGAGCCTAATCTTTTGCTAGATTTTATACCCAATAAATGATCAATTCTAGAAATGAAACCACTTCATAAATATTCTCCACAATTTTATATTTCCAATGAGCCATCATGGGCATAATTTGGTTTATTAAAATTGCCAAAATTCTGGAATTTCTGTTGCCTGGACTAAAAATTAGAATTTTTAATTAAATTCTAATCTTAAATTAAGTTAAAATTATTATTTCATTAATGCTAATTAATTGCAATTACAAATTAAATTAATTATTTACATAAATTAATAAAGATGAAAATGATTTAACAGAAATTAATTAAAATGTAATAATATTATATTAATATTATAATTTAAATTATATTAAAATTATAATAAATATTATAATTATTATAATATAAATATAATATTAAATTAAAATATATATATATATATACAAACCATTGAAATCAATCAAAAATCCATACAAAACAACCCATTGGAATTAATCTTTTTTCATTTATTCCATCCGAGCGATGGAGGAGGGAAGTGAGTGGAGGGTGAGGCGAGTGGAGGATGAGGTGAGCGTGAGATAGGATGAAGTGAGCGTAAGGTAGGATGAGGTGACATGGAGTGGAGAAGGAACCTTATGTTAAAAAGTTTTAACCTCTCGTATATTTTCCAAAATCGCACAACACACATTTTTAAGGGACGAGTTTGTGGTGCTTTAGATTTTTGTGATATGTGATATCGCACTATCCCATCGCAAATTTTGATCACATTTCTTGATCACAATTTTAAATCGCAAATTTTAGATCACATTTCTTTCTTAAATTGAGATTTTGGAAGGAAAGAAGTGATATGAAGTGGGGCCCATGTGGAATTAATAATTCTACAAATTGGACTGTAGCCACTTTGCAATTTTGAGAATCCGGTCTTGGCAACATGTTTTAAGATAATAGGTGGATGAAAAAAACCCTCGACATGGAGAGAGCTGCCGCGAAGCCCTCAGCCGCCTTGGGTTCTCAGAACGCCCGGGATGCAAATGGATGCAAGATCCGCAGGCACAGATCAAGGGATCTATCACTCTCAGCAGACGCTCAAGTTGATTTGGTGATTGATGGAGCCGCAGACAAGAATAACCGTGCAGATCTATGGGTAGATTGTACTGAAACAGCGCGGCATCAGGCCCCCGCCTACACAAAACGCCCATGGATCCATCATCTGACCAACGGTGTAGCAGCCAAGGGCGCTCCAGCAGAGCCCCTAGCAGCGTATTCTCAGATCCGGGATATAGGGAAGGAAAAGACTGCTTCTCAGGTCAGTTGGGGAAAAAGGCCTTCAGAATCATCTGCAGCTTTCCAGATTCAAATCAGGCTTCTTTCAGGAAAAACTATGCTTCAATGGGTTTGCCAGGCGGATCCAGTGCGGAATCTCAAGCATGCATTGGACATCAAATTGGGAATCCCTTCGGCAGACCAATGGCTTCTCTACCAAGGTAAACATCTTGAGGATCCATTTCCTATTTCTTTTTATGGCATTGAGAAAGATGCATCTATTATCCTTTCCCTTCGTCTTAGAGGAGGAGCTGGGGGAGAGCCTTCCTCAGCTAAGGTTTTTTCGTACAAAGATGCAGTCCATGGCAAGCAGGCTGAAAAGACAGAGCCACCAATACAGACTTCACCCAAGCCCTTTTTGGTTGACAAAGTGGAGGAGATCCCATCAGTTGAAATCTCCTACCCTGATCTTGAAGACGAAACCCAGAAATTTGCTGAAAGAGCCATCATCTGCAGATTCAATGGGCTCTGGCCGCGCTCACAGGATCTTTATGACTGGATCAAAGACAACTGGACTGATCGTTGTAAGGTTTATTTCTGTGCAAAAGGATATTTCATAGTGCTGTTCGATGACCTAGAGCATTGCTACAATGCCCTAGACGAAGGCCCTTGGTTCATGGGTTCAGCTGGTCTCTTCCTAACTCCATGGTTTCCCGACTTTGACCCAGCTTCAGCAGTCATCACCAAGGCTCCGGTTTGGATCAGGCTTCCAAATCTCCCAATTCACCTATGGCGTACAGAAGTATACAGGCAAATAGGCAATGCCCTGGGTAGCTTTTGGAAGGGAGACTACGAAAGAGAGAGGCAGGGTCTCTATACATACGCCAGATTTTGTGTGGAGATTGATTTAAGTAAGGGATTGCCAGAGTACATCAATCTCAAGATCAAGGACGCTATCTGGACCCAGTTTATAGAGTACGAGAACACTGCCTTCAGATGCCGTCATTGTAACCAAACAGGGCACCTACATATCTCTTGCCCTTCGTTGTCCGCAAGAGCAAAAAAGGGCCTCTTTGCTCATACTAAGCCTAAGCGTTGGGCCCCCTGCCCACCGCCGCCAACCAGACGCTCCAGCCCCCCTAGTATGGAAAAGGTTCCAAGTATGGAAAAGGAGGAAAATCAGTCAGAACTAGATCAGATGCCGCAGACGATGGATCCGCCCACGAACATTATGGAGCACACCCATGTCTCAGCAAACGCGCAAAAACGTCCCCATGAGTTTTCCTCCTCTGATTCAGAGAAGGAGTCCCCAATGATAGAGGACTCCAGTCTCCAAGTTGTTCTTGCCCATACTCCTCATGAGGGCTGGACAAAAGTTAACAAAAAGAAAGGGAAAAAACAGTGTGGTGTAATCACTGTCCCGCTGGGGTAACAGCCTGACAGTTAGTATTTGCTATCGAATCTTCAGGTGTATCAGAGTTGTTTCTTCCTTCCGAGACCGAGGTTGACGAATTTATCATTTCCGGTCTGTCGGTCTTTTGTCTATCCTGTAGCTCTGTGATTGTATCTCTCTTCCGGGACCGAGGTTGATGTATCTATCATTTCCGGTCTGACGGTCTTTTGCCTTTCCTATTTGTACCATATTTATTTCTCTTAATAGATTTAGTTTTTACCGAGAAAAAAAAAAAAAAAACATGTTTTAAGATAATAAATTGGAGTAAATTTCCAAGGTTCGAAAACATGGTTTCATCTTTTGTACAATTTAGCTGGGTCATTTTGTAGCACCGTTAGTAAAAAATGAAAGAATATTAGTAAAAACTAAATAAGAGTCAATATTTACAATGAATGACTATTGAACTTAATTAGCTACAAAAAATTGAAATTTTATACATTTATTTACATTTTTAGTCAAGGCGAGAAAATGATTAAACTTCAAAGGAGTGTCATTTACAAACCGGTTGACCAAATGAGTCAAAACAAGTATCGATGAAAAGTTAGTGAAAAATCAGATTCAATGAAACAATCAAAATAGAAATCTAGTCAAAACTAAAAAATGAAAAAAAAAATTAAAATTGTAAGACAATTAACTTAAATGAAAATCATAAAAAATGCTTAGCCAAAAATTAATGGAAATGGTCCCTATTATTTGAAATAATGGAGGGTGTTGGGTTTTCGCTACAATAATAGCGAAACACTGGGAAGAACCAGTTATCTCTGGTTAAAGATAATGAACTTTAATTTATCCAAAGTTTAAAAATAATGGAGTTCACGAAATCATCTAACAGTAAAATATTTCCATAGGTCCCACATAAAATAGATTAAGCAATATGAGTTTGTAAAGATAAGTACTCAAAGAAGACTAGAGTAAAAGTCATGAATCAAAATTTGGGAAAATTTGTTTTAAAACTACATCGTATGAAAAATAGAAGGAGGTACAGATATGAGTTTTTGATAAATAATATATCCATTTTATGATTGTCTCTGACATAACTTCGCTACCTATGAGCCTGAACAGTACTCCGACAAAGTTGTCTTTTATGCCATACAAGCCTAGTCCCGCTGCCAGTGAGCGTTCATAGCACCGATGTGTTTACTTTTATTTCCCATGCTTCCTCTTTAATCACCCTTTTAATAAGCGTATTTGAAAGCTTTTAGTTTATGATGTATTTGAGTGAAAGAGGTGGGATGGTAATAGAGATTTATGTTTAATGGACAAAATAATTTCATAATGTTTGCTCCAAATTCTTTCCCTACAGCTATCAACCAGAGGATTTTATATGGAGGGGCAGGAGGTATTCATTGTGTTAAACTCAAATCAATTCTTTCATTGAAAAAGTAAACTCAATCACCTAGAAAGGATGTGTGTTCCTCCATGAAAAAGATTTAAAGTAAGAGGCATTATGGTTCCATAATGATATGCCTTTAATGATAAATGAAATTCACTGATATAGGTAGAGTTCAAATTTCCCTACGTATGCCAACCGTTGTTGAACAAGAAATGTCCTTTCACATATATCATGGCAGAGTCACCAAAATAAAATAAAAAACTGAAAAGAAAAGAAAAAAATAATTCCTAAGCTAAAGTAAAAAAAGAAATCAACAAACAAAAATAAAAATGAAGAAGGTGAAAGGTGAAAGAAAAATCTAATTTTTTTAAAAGATAAATTCCAACAAGACAGTTTATACCAATGTCTCAACAAGAAGAAGTAAAAGAAAATAATCATGTGCTTTTTCCTTCTTTTGTTGAGATTTAGATATAAGTATTTTGGCTTCCGATAGCAGTGATGATAAAATTCAACGACAATGAAAAAATTTGATGTTTAGTGTCAATTGTTTTGTTTCAAAGCATCATCTTAACCATTTTCTAGCAAAAAAAATGATTAAAGAAACAAACTAAAGGTTCAAAAACTCCCTAGTGTAGCTAATTCGATGAGGATCATTACTGATCAAAGGAGAGTGAATTCCAAATCTAATCTGGTGGAAGTGTGAGAAGTTTTATGAGGAGCTGCAAAACAGAGTTTTATATCAGAAAAGATAAAAAATAAAAAGTAAAAACGAAAAGTAAATAAATGAAAGTGAGAACATGGAACTTACCATTTGGAGAATTGTGTTCAATCTTACGTGAGAGGTATCATTTTCTCCAACAAAAGATAACTTCTTCTTTTAATCGGAATTAAAAGGATGAAGAAATTGAATTGATTGAAATCTTATTCACCCACAATCATCACTTATTAAATCTAAACTAAAACAAGCAACAAAATGGAAGAAAATATTGTTTCATGTTCCAGGAATCTAAAATAAATCGAATTCATTAGAGATGAGAATATAAATATGCTCCTTAATAAATCACAGTGATAAATTCTCTCTTTCATTTCTTTATTTTGAGTTTGTAGTCGCCCCATTATATTGAAGTTGATTAGAAAAACCCAAATAATATATTAATTATATATATGAAGATGATTCGAATCTTTAAATAATAAGTATGGGGTGAATATCAAAATTCAAAATAAAAGAGAATTCCAAATGAATTAATCATTATCTATTATGTTTACTTGTTCCAAATTCGTCACGAATTGCTACATTACCATAATGGATGCTCAAGGGTGCCTTTGTAGTAAATAAAGATGCTTTCTAAAAGATGATCGATATAATAGAATGTGAATCCAATAATGAATCAAAGGCAAAAATTTCAATGAATCATAGGTAATGACATATTTCATTAGGCAAGTAGATTGTCGAGGAGTAAACGAGGTCCATGTGCATATATCATGAAGAATATATATCCCTTTAGTCAGAAAGTCATCCCTATGATTGAATTATTTGATTTCACAAACATATGATTGAAACACATCCAAGTTTTAAGTCATCATGATAACATGAAAGTAGCATACATATTCAAAGATAATGGAACAAGACTTCATGTCATCATAGTGAATTTTTCCTTTGATAGATGTAATGGATATGATAGTGGTAAAAGGAAATGTGAGGTTCAAAGAAGTAAATCTTGGAAAAAAAATTTAAATGCTTCAGATAGAACACAAATCCAAGAGTCTATGAATTTGAAATCCTAAGAAAAGTCTAGAAAAATGTTAAGTAGTGGATTAGGATTTCAAATTTCATCAGTTATAGGCTATGAGTTCCTTTGGAAGAAATGAAGATGACTAAAGGGAAACAATTTGGTAATTGTGATGCAATGGTTCAACTTTATCTTCGCAATTTTAATATTTTGAACACGGATATATAAACTCATGGATAAGATCATTTGTAGTAAGAGTTTTGTGCAAAAAATTCCTCCATTTGTAGCAAATCAAAGTTTTATAGTGAGTGTAAGCATTTGATTCCAGTTGTACTGATAAGAGAGAGAATATGATCATTTATCCATACCCTAAATTTCTGAGTTTCTGCACATATGATGTTATCATAGAAAAGTATTGGCAAAATATTATAGCTGTATTTTTTTGAAACATGCGATATAATGAACTTTCAATAGGCCTTGATTAAAAGTAAGAGAAAAACTGAATATCGTAGGTCTTTTAGCAAAGTTTCATATTGGGTGTACAAAAGGAGAACAACTAATTGAATTTTGCGATATGAAAATTGCGATATGGAAAGTTGGAAGTTATATCGGGGATCTTGCATCACAAGTTACCTATCGGGAATGCTTATGATTAAATGTTGTGAATTGGATGATGCGGTATGGAGGATGCGATATCGTGAAATTTTTTACAGAGATCAGAGGCGATGGGGCTATTGCAAGATCAGAGATATTCAATGCAATCTTATTTGAAAACCTCCAATATGTGATTTGCAATATGTGACATGGCAACTTTGTGGGACCGAATTTGGGCTTGATAAGAGATCAATGATTAGATGATTTAAAACGACATGTAACATCGTTGATACGTTGATGTGCGATGTAGAACAGACGTGATAGTTTTATTAAATAGATTCAATCTCTTATCGGATTTGGGATCTCAGAACTTTTAAATGTATGTCCCAATTGAAATTGAGATTTTATGAGCAGATGCGATATCTTTTAAAACTAAATTTAAATGCCATATCGGATCCAGGACATAGGAATTTTTAAAAAATACGCTTCAACTAAAAATGCGATTTATAAACAGATGTGATATCTTTCAGAACTAGAATTAAATGTGGTATCAGGTCTAGAATTGGGTGGATATTGTGATACTTCAATTGATGCTTTATATGAATGTCCCGACATTAAGATGCTCTGATAATGATATACGACAATATGGCGAGATTTGGATGTTTTAAAGTATCCAAAATAGAAGTGTCCAACTCAATTTTTCCTTTCTATAAAAAATCCATTCAATAATTTGATTAACTATCGGATTATTTGATCATAGGAAGATGTTATCACGAATTTGTCATGAGGAGAGTTGCGATACTATAATGATCCAACATGAATCTCCCAATAATGTATTTAAAACTCTAAATGGAATTTTAATGAAATATATAGGGAAAATTAATGAATCCTCAAATTCTGACAAAACAACTAATACTTTCCTGAGCATGTTGCAACTTTAAAATAGTTGTCTGCTTGTTTCAAGTCCCCAAAATCAAAGCAATGAAGACCTGCAAAAATAAACAAAACATAAATAGGCAATAAATTATGAAAATGAAAATCAAACAATAAATGAAGATGAACCTTTAAAATGCATACCTGGAAGAAAATTGACTGTAAATTTTACCTCATGAATCTTCAATTTCTCCCATGTTCAGTATCATCTACTTATTTGATCTTAAAAATGCTAAGTAATGAGTTTTCATTAAATTTCATCCACCTCCAATTTACATCAGAATACAAGAGTGGTGAAAACGAGCTCCTTTTCAGAAATACTTACGAATCCAAAATTGTTAAGTTGTAGCAAATTCTTGGAATTTCTTCATGTATGATCATCGTGATGAATTTTTTGCAAAATAAGATAATCAAGTGCTTTTCACAAATGTGTATGATCTAAGAGATTCTAAAATATTTTAAGATGCTTTTCCGAAAATGAAAAGGAATGTCCATAAGAAGTCAGATTCATTACTTGCTTTATTGAAATCTAAAATAATGAAATAGGTGTTAACAAAAAAGAAATCTAATCTAAATTAAGTTATTCCTACTTCTAACTTAATTAAGGAAACATGACTAGGTATAGTCATACTTCCAATGTAATCATTCTCTCATTTTAATTCCTACATGTATGCACAGATCAATCATTAGTAACAAAAATACAAATAAAATTAAGCTAAGGAAAATAAATTTGAAAGTAGAATGTACAGTTGTTGTTAATATATTATTTACAATTACCTTCTCTTGAAATGTCCTTTCCAGTTGAATTTCAATTGGATCATATAAATCTGGATGGATTTCCACTATTGATTGGGAGATGTTCAAAAGAGAAGATGACATTCCAGATCGTGAAAATGATTTTTTAGATACAATGGTTTGCATAAATTTGTTAGTGTTATGTACAAGTGTTAACTTATTAACAATATTCCGTAAAGGAAAACTTTCCAAATATTTTTCAAAGGGATCTATGAAAAATGGATGAAAATCTATTATATACAATGGAAGATTATTAATTGAATTATATTGCTGGTCATATTGTGAAAATAAACTCTTTTGTTGACACTTCCTTTGAGAAGGTAGAAGTAATCGATAAGAAATGCACATCAGTTGAAATTGGAAGAGAAATCACTCTTGATGTTCTTGATTAGAATCTGAAACTTCATTTTCCCATTCAAACAACGCATCAATTGAGTGTTCAATACTAATATGCTCAATATACCACCACAAATTATCTAAAAATCGAATATTAAAAACGGAAAACAAATATGAATTTAAACAAAATAAGTGAAGGAAAAATAATAAAATCAAATCATAGTTTACACTAGTGTTACAATTATTGTAACAACACAATTGAGATTTATTTAAAAGAATTTCATTTTCACAAGGGTTGGTGAGAATAATAGAATTCGAATGATTTATAATACCAACTTGTGAATTAGAAAGAGAATCATGACAATGAATAGGAATCTGATCTTGATCGTCATATAAATCATAGATTGGAATGTTTTCTTGAATGTTGAAATCATGAGTATGATTAATTGTTTGAAAATGAGAATTATATGAAACAATTTATGAATTAGAGTGTTCTTCATTTTCACATTTGATTAGACATTGATCATGAGGATTCAATAGTGGAGTTGACGAATCAATGTCCTCAATGTCAAAGTAACTATCATAAATGACCTCATGACATTCATTAGAATTTCCTTCGATTTCATCAAATGTATCAAAACAAGAAGGAATATAAAGCACATGTTTATTAATGCCAGAAGAATGATCAATAATTAATTCTCTATCTTGATAAAAATTAATTGGAAATTCATTAAGATCAATCTCTCTATTTTTTGAAATATCATTAATATTAAGATTGGATAAATTTCCATCAACAAAAATATTAGGATAAAGGGAAAAATGAGAATCGGGAGCAATGGATTTAAAAGTGTCTCTTTTTAGGAACTCCTGTGCATTCTTCTCATTGTAAATTTCAGATTTGAGATCATTCATTCGTGTACTTGTGCTTTCTTGAAGAATGTTGCTTTGCTGATTTTAGTTTGACATTTGCTCATCATAAAAGAGTTCAGAAATTTGTACAATAGATTGTGCATTATTGAGAATTTTAATCATTGTTTGTACTTGTTGATTTATGCTTTGATATTCTGAATATGACGCGCACTGATTTTCAGATTTCAAAGTGGTATCTTCTTCAATATTATTGCTAGTATCTTCTTGCATTTGAATAGTAAAATTTTCCAAGCTTTGTGATTGGGATTCACTGACATGTGAAGGTGCATCCCGGTCACTATCAATATTGTAGGAAGTGTGCAACAAATGAAGAAAATGATTGTATATAATGGAGGCCACTTCATTATCATTTGTTTGCATCTTCATATTGGAATTATCAATTGTGTTAATGTAATTGGAAGGAGTTTGAGCAAAGCTTGAAATAATTTCACATGGATTATGAATGGGAGGAAGAGAGCAAATATGTTAATAGATATCTAATAATTCCTCTTTCGTAGGTTTTTTTTCAATTTTAAATTTCAAACAATTTAAGAAAAATGTGATGATAAAATCAATTAAAGATTCATTTTTGAATCTTTGTAAATATTCAAAATCATCACATACCTGTTCGTAGTTATAGCCGTCAAATATACAAAGGAACATTGTAACAAATTGATCCCATTATGAATTGAGGCAATCGGAAGTGATTGACACCAGCTTCTGGCTTTTTCCGTGAATGTAAGAGTAAAAATCATGCATAAAATGCCTTCATCAATATCATGAAAAGTAGAATTTGAAATTTTTTGAATGAATTGTAAAGAATGATTAAATGAAAAATTATTCTTCTTACCATTAAAATTTACCTGAGACAAGAGTCTTACCATTGTTGGTGGAGTATTAAAAGGTGCATGTCTAGAAATAAAACCCCAAATTGGAAGTTTAAGAGGAGCCATTGCGATGTAAATAAAATGTTAGAATACAAAGACTCCAATAGACAACAAGTTTCAGGCCCTCCTTCTAGCGCCAAAAATGTTGAAGCCTCAAAATTCACTGCAACAACATGCAAGATGACCACTTGGTCTGGACCTTAAAAAAACTCCTTTTCCATTTGGAATAGTGGTTCCAACTGGTTCAACTAGGTCCAGTTACCTTCTCTCAATCTCCAAAATGGCTTAAAATATGACTTTTATCCACCAATGGAGAAGAGACATCAGATCAACCCTCTGTTAGGATATTCCGACACATAGGAAATAGTTAAGTACAAATTGGTCTAACATAGGATTAGGTAAAGTGTGTTTCTTTACTATGTACATTTTGTAACTTACAATCCGACGGTCACGATATGTAGTGATCCGATGGTTCATTCTCTCCTCGGTATTACCGACATTTGATCCGTGGCTTGACACTCGATTGGTCCATGATTTCTATTTAAAGCGCATGGAGGGTCATTGTTAGTGTAATCCGTCTATGAGAGAAGCTTATGTAAATTTTCATTCTTTTATTAATAAATTGCCTGAAGTGGCCGCGTTGGCTCAGGCCGTGGACTGTTTCCCTCTTTGAGGGTTTTAACCACGTCAAAAATACTGGTGTATTGATCTGTGATCTGGTTGTGAGCGGTGTCCTTTTGGTGTTCTGTCTGAGGAACTTACCCTGTAAATTCCTACACCCTCTTACTGATCAGGCAAGAAAGCGATCCTTATGCTGATCTAAGGCTCAGCCAAGGCATAACTAAAGTTTGCCTCTTTGGGAAGAGAACTTACAAGAATGTAAAATTAAATCTAAATGCAAAATTATTTTATAATGCAAGCAAAAGGAACTAAATCATAATCCTATCTCAATTAAGAAGATATAGATCTAACCCAACTGAGAGCAAGATATTTAAATGATTGGGATCTAAATATAACTGACTTATAATGAATATCAAGCTAACGAAGTAGTTCAATTAACTGACATTATGTATAACAAAGCATATTCTATTCAGAGACCTCTTAACTGAAATAATAAACCAACAACATTTAGGAATAAGTTCACAAAATAATATTGATTGTTTAATCAATAGTTAAAATAATTAAACAAAATATGAGGAAGTAGTTCACACCGTATCACTATTTGTTAAACCAGTGTTAAAAGATAGATTTCTAAGTAAATAGCTACTCAGAAATCAAAATTCAACCCATGAGAGCAGAGACAAATAATAACGTATGATTGAGACAAATTAATCATACCGACAAAAGTGCACAAATATGAATAAAGTGACACATTCCTACCATCATAAAATGAAACTAATATTTAAAATAGTATTATTAGAAATACCAATTTATTGAATCCATTTCTCTGGCTCTGGTCTCCCACAATCCTTTACATTGCTTGAGCTTATGTTGTTACAACAAAAGCTACAGTAGTGCAAACTCTACCCATCATACATAATTCAGAATGCAAAAGAAAAATCCTTAATAATCCTCAAATCTGATATTTTCTCTCCTCCCACCTACAACTCTAAATTCTTATTACAAAAGTGCTTTTAGAATTCTATAATTGCATAGGAGAGAAGCCATTATTATATTTTACAATCTTTTATTTATAATAGTTTCAAAAGAATTCTTAACAAGAAAGTTTGTTGAAGAAGAAATATGTTTAATCAATTTTCATTAGCCCAAAATTCCACTCTTCTATTGTTGGAGCCTTCTCATTGATTGAGATTCTTTTCTCTTCATCTCTTCAACTGTTTTCCTGTAAAACAAATCAAAACAAAATTTAAAATACAAAAATAAAATCAAAATGCTAAATCTAGAATTAAAATAAATCCAATCAAATTAAATTAAATAAATAATTGAAAAAGAAATATGAGCTTTCTATTAATGTTTGTGATGATATAATTGGCCAAAGATATTATTGACGAATGGGTCTGCATTCAAAAGAAGTCGTGGGCAAATAAGAATGCAAAAAATAAAACTCAGAAAATTATTTTTTGTTAAAAATTCGGAGCCTGATCTTCTGCTAGATGTTATACCCAATAAATTATCAATTCTAGAAATGAAACCACTTCAGAAATATTCTCCACAAGTTTATCTTTCAAATGAGCTATCATGGGCATCATTTGGCCAAGTAAAACTCCATTTATGAACTTCTAAAGTTGGTTTATTAAAATTACTAGAATTCTGGAATTTCTGTTGCATGGGCTAAAAATAAAAAATTTAAATTAAGTTCTAATCCTAAATTAGATTACAATTATTATTTAATTAATCCTAATTAATTGTGATTACAAATTAAATTAATTATTTTCATAAATTAATTAAGATGAAAATGATTTAACATAAATTAATTAAAATGTAAAAATATTATATTAATATTATAATTTAAATTATATTAAAATTATAATATAAATATAATATTAAATTTAAAAAATTATATACAACCCATTGAAATCAATCCAAAATCCATACAAAACAAACTATTGGAATTAATCTTTTTTCATTTATTCCATCCATGTGAAGAGGAGTGAAGTGAGTGGAGGATGAGGTAAGCGTGAGGTAGAATGAAGTGAGTGTGAGGTAGGATGAGGTGAGGTGGAGTGGAGAAAGAACCTTATGTTAAAAATTTTTAACCTCTCGTATATTTTCCAAAATCGGACATCACCCATTTTTAAGAGACGAGTTTATGGTGCTTTAGATTTTTGCAATATGTGATATCGCAATATCACATCGCAAATTTTGATCACAATTTTAAAATCACAAATTTTAATCGTATTTCTTGATCGCAATTTTAGAATCGCAAATTTTGGATCGTGTTTCTTTCTTAGATCGAGATTTTGAAAGGAAGGGAGTGATATGAAGTGGGTCCCACATGGAATTAATAATCCTACAAATTGGACTATAGCCACTTTGCAATTTTGAGAATCCGGTCTTCACAACTTGTTTTAAGATAATAAATTGGAGTAAATTACTAAGATTCTGAAACATGTTTTCATCTTTTGTACAATTTAGCTGGGTCATTTTGTAGGACTGTTAGTGAAAAAATGAAAGAATATTAGTAAAAACTAAATAAGAGTCAATATTTACAATGAATGACTATTGAACTTAATTAGCTACAAAAAATCGAAATTTTATACATTTATTTACATTTTTAGTCCAAACGAGAAAACGATCAAACTTCAAAGGAGTACCGTTTACAAACCAGTTGACCAAATGAGTCGAAATAAGTATTGATGGAAATCTAGTGAAAAGTTGGATTCAATGAAACAATCAAAATAGAAATCTGATAAAAACTAAAAGATGAAAAAAAATTGTAAGACAATTAACTTGAATGAAAATCATAAAAGATGCTTAGCCAAAAATTAATGGAAAGGGTCCCTATTATTTGAAATAATGCGGGGTGTTTGGTTTTCCCTATAACACTCCTCTACGTTTGTATGAACCCAGGGTTGATAATTTAAGTTGAGAATCCTTGGGAGTTGCAACATCCTTGATGCAATATTAGGGACCATCAAATAGTTTGTGGGTCTAGGAACACACTTTAATAGAACACAGGATGAAATGAAGAGAGTATTTCCAGAAAAATATAAAGATTATTGTATGCACCATAACCTTGAGGATGAAGTCTTTAAGATGATGCAAAAGGAGGATGAAATCCTTGAAGACCCAGTGGAAATATTTTCCTACAATATCAAAAGGGCCAAGACACATTATTTAGATGATTATACATTAAAATCTATTTTGCTAAAAATTATAAGAGAGGAGTGGATTTATCTTCTCAGTTTAATGGGAAAGGGAGATGTTTCCCAATTATCATTTGATGAAATCTATGAATTGTGCAAGCATATTTCGAGAGGTAAGGCTAGATATGGTAAGAATCCAAGAGATCCAACCATGTCAAGAGTCAGTAAATCTCCATATGGACAACAAGTAGAGAAGAATTAGGAAATTTTCTTGATAATTTCAAAACAGATATCCTTGGAAATATTAGTGAACAACTAGATACTCTAAAGATACAAAAAAAGAAAAAATATTAGAATGTTGCATTATCTATTTTTTGTCCTAGGTGTAGGAAAAAGCATGCCTTAATAGAATATCCTCTTGATAGTATAGATCTATCTCATATGTGATGAAAATAATGATACAAATGAATGTCCTTCAATACTTGTCCTTAAGGTTGTCTTTCAGGATGAAGCTAAACCAAGTCAAGTTGAATCACTTTTCTTTACTGCCAAAATATCATGGGAGTCTCAACAACCAAGTATGTCACAAGGTCTTAATACTCAATATCAATCATATGCACAACCATAGAGTAATTAGAATGCACCTATGCCTTGGCAACCTTGGCCACCTCAACCTCAAAACCCATCTTGGTAGAAGGCTGGAAAACGTCTTACGGTAGGAATCCCCAATGTCCTCAATTCCAACAACCATAATCCCCATACCAACCTCAATACTACTCTCCTAAACCAATTCAACCAACTCAACCACAATTTCAAATGTAACCATCAAATCAACCACTTCCATTACCATCCACTCATTTTCCTCAAAATCCAATCAAGTACCTGCTCAAACACTTCCAAATTGAAATAATAAAAATCAACAACCTATCTACAATATAGAGGGTCAAAATTTTCAAGCCTGTATGATCAACCGACTAGGTCGAAATGATGTCCGAATTAGATATGGTAGGGTTTTGCAAAACAAATCACCTCCAATTGTCATCCAAGAATTTAAAGAGGATAAGGTTCCTGAAAAAGAAACACTTCTTGATCAATAAAAGACTCCTCCAAAGGAAGATATTCCTACAAAATTAGATGAAAACCAAATAAATCCAACTCCTGCAATTCATTTATTAGAACAACCTTCTATCTCCATACAAAATCCTCCTTTTCCCGAAAGACTAAAAAATGATAAGGGAATAGAAAGGAAAATTGTTTTACTAGAATATGATATGCTAGATGAATTGAAAAATATTTGCATAAAAATTCATTTACTCCAAGTTATGAAGGAAATACCTATATTTTCAAAAAAAGTTGAGTTGAACATTGAAAAACTAGGAATAAAGAGAAAATATGTCAAGAAAATTCACTTGGTGGGAAAGGTTGCAGATATTATGATGGGGAAACCAATAGTACAAAATTATCTAGATCTTGGTAGCCCTATTGTAAAAATCCACATTAATGATATTGAAATCCATTAATATTATGAGAAAGCAAACTATGGATAAGTTAAAGCTTCGCAATCTTCAATATACCCCAACTTTACTACAATTAGCAGATTGATCTGTTATCAAACCATATGGTATATTGGAAGATGTGTCTGTGTCTTTATATTCATGGGAGTATCCTATTTATTTTATGATTTTAACTCCCAAGAATAATGTGGGTGGTCATCCATTGATCCTTGGTAGACCATGCCTAGCTACAATTGATGCATTCATAAGTTGTAGATTCGGTGATATGTATATCTCTAATGGTAGCTCTACTAAGAAATTCATATTGTATCTGCTTGAAAAAACAATGATTGAATTAGAAATTGAAGTTTGGATAGATGATGATAATGAAGACTTTGATGATATTCAATCGGTATTTACTCTTTCACAAATAAATGAGGAAGTTAAATTAATAAATTTAATGAATAATAATGATTCTTCTTCATATTGTGAGAAAGATCAAATTTTTCAAGAGAAATGTAATATTGAATATTTATCATCACATCAAATGGTTTTACATTCTACATAAAAGTTTTGCAAATCCTTAGTAGATTTTTTTCTTCGGGAAAAGCATTAAACATTAACAATAACCTGGAAGAATTTCAAAGAGAAAATTGATAAAGATGCCACAAAAACACTCTTCTGCATATGTATGGGAATATAATAATATGAAGGGAATTGATGTTAACACATGTATGCATCAAATTTACATTCAAGAAAATGCCAAACCAGTTAGACAACCTCAGAGAAGGATGAATCCTACTTTGAGAGAAATTGTTAAGGAGGAATTACAAAAGTTTCTTAATGCAAATTTCATTTGTTCGATATCATATAGCCAGTGGGTTTCACCTTTAGTGATAGTTACAAAGAAGAATGGAAAATGGAGAGTGTGCATAGATTATAGGGAATTGAATAAGGTTACTTTAAAATATCATTTTCCACTACCCTTCATAGATCAAGTACTAGATACCTTAGAAGGGAAGAAATATCTTTCATTTCTTGATGGTTTCAATGGATATAACCAAACCCAATTGGAACTATAATATCAATACAAATCAACCTTTGCATATCCATGGGGTACATATTCTTATAATGTTCTTCCTTTTGGGCTATATAATGCACCTAAAATATTTCAAAGAACAGTCTTAGGTATCTTCTCTGATATAATTCATGATTGCGTAGAATTTTACATGGATCATTTCACTGTCTATGGAAATACTTTTGAAGCCCTTGAAAAGCTAGAAAAAGTTCTCATTAGATGTAAGAAGGCAAATATTTTATTAAGTCATGAGAAATGTTTAATGATTTTTAATGAATGAATTGTTTTAGGCCACCATATTTCATGTAAAGGAATTAAGATAGATACATCTAAGGTAGAAATAATTTCTAAAATTTCAATTTCTACTTGTCAAAGAGATGTTATAAGTTTTCTTGTCTTTACAGGGTATTATATAAGATTCATATAAAAGTTTGCAAAATTAGCCTCTCCACTTTTTAAAATTCTTACAAAAGATTGTGATTTTGTTTGGAATTCTGACTGCCAGAAAGCATTTGAATCATTGAAGTAGAAAATCACTAAAGCACCAATCTTAAGAGGACCTATTTGGTCTCTCCCTTTTCATATTCCAGTGGATGCTTCAGATACAAGTTTAGAAGTTGTGTTGGGACAAAAATATCTAACTCCTTATGCTATTTATTACACAAGTAATTTTTTTTACTCTTGTAGTGTTAAATTACATTGTAACATAAAATGATTTTTTAAGTAATGTGCATGCCATTAATAAGTTTTGACATTACATCACTGGTTATGGAAATTTCATTCATACAAATCATTCTGCTATTAAATATTTAATGAATAAATGAATTACAAATGGCAGGATTACTAGATGCATGTTGTTGTTACAGGAATTAAATATTACTATTCAATATTTCGCAGTTTGATTTTTCCAACAACTTAGCTAGACCTTGCCCTTTCACCAAATTTTTAGGTATGATATATGAATCAAATTCTAGTATCTTAGCAATATATCTCCCCCTATTTTCATCTATATCACGCTGAGTCAACATTGTCTTTACTGCATTGTTAGGCACATAAGAAATTATAGGATAATGTAGAGCATAAGCTTGTTTTTCTATTATGTCATATTTTAGTTCAAAATCTCTCATGACCTTGCTAAAGAAAGACATTGGTTGCTCATGTTGATCATCATTTCTCTGCAATAAAACTTCTACTAAGGTAGTATCTGAGGCAAAGAAGAAAATACTGAAATTTTTTGAATAATCAAGACTAAGAAGCACTAAAGCCTTAGAAATTGACTTTCTGATCTGATAAAAAGAGAATCTAGCTTGGGTGGTCCATTTTACTTCAATATCTTTCTTGAGCATATCAGTAATATCATTAAGAATTTCAACATAATTAGGTATGAACCTTCTTAAATTTTCTTATCTTCCCTAAGAATGAATGGATGTCTTTATTGTTACCTGAATTGTTGAAACTCTTTTAGGGTCAATTATAACTCCTTATTTTGAAATAATGTGTCCCAAAAATCTCCCTTCCCTTATTGCAAAGAGTGAATTTTTTAGGATTAAGATAAATCCCAAATTTTCTGCATCTCTCAAAAACTTTCCTTAAGTGTTTGATATGTTTAGCATGAGAGTTAGGAAATACTATCAAATCGTCAAGGTAAATGACTATAAATTTATTTACCTTACCAAAAAATGTCAAATCCATTGCCCTCTGAAATGTTGCACTGACATTGATCAAACCAAAAGGAAACTTGGCATACATGAATGTACCTCATGGAATTGTGAATGTTGTCTTTTGTCTATCTTCTTGACTGACCAAAATCTGGGTGTATCCAGAAAAAATCATCCAAAATTGAAATACTGTCAGACCCTGATACTCTTTGAAGTAATTGTTCCGTTTTTGGTAGTGGATAACTATTTTTCAATGACAATTTGTTTAAGTTTCTAAAATCGACACATAGTCTTATTTCCTCATTCTTCTTCCTAACAAGTATCGGATTAGCTTTCCATTTAGAATATACTAAAGGAACAATTATTTTTGCATCCAACAACTTTCTTACTTCTTGTTGGGTGGATAAATTCCTCTTGCTGACAAGAGCAATCTCCCAAGATCCTAAAAGGACACTAGAAACAAAGAGACAATCAAGTTAATTCCTTCCCTAAATCTATGTTTCCTTGAATCATAAGCTAGCAAGATGAGAAAAGGAAATTCATACCTTATTACGATATGCTTAATGAATATCCCTCTTTGTTCTTCACTGCAGCTCCTCCATGCTTGAATCTATACCTGAACACATGGAAACAACAAAGGATCAAAGGCATATGCAACATAAATGATTCAATAATTCAAACTAGTGATCAAGGAGACTAGTAACAAACATCATTCCAATGGAAAAATACAAATAACATCATTCCAATGGGAAAATATAAATAACATAAACCATCCATGAAATTCATCAATTAACTCATTAAACAATGAGGTGAGAATAAATGCTTGTTTGTATTAATTTCAAAAACATAAAGGAGCTACAAAACCTATGCCTTGATGTTGTGAAGCTCCTCCCATTGATCTCAATCCTCTCCAAGAATGATAAGCTCTCCAACCTGATTACACCATCATAAACATACTC
Organism: Pinus tabuliformis; assembly: GCA_031772625.1. Lineage (NCBI taxonomy): Eukaryota > Viridiplantae > Streptophyta > Pinopsida > Pinales > Pinaceae > Pinus > Pinus tabuliformis. Next base: position 87,292,347 of record CM062808.1, on the reverse strand, counting down.
TCAGTATCCTCCCTCAATTCCCCTACCTATGGCTTGATTTATAGGCCAAAAGGAAGTAGTTTGAGATCCTTAGTCCAAGGATGAGATCCACTAAAAGAGGGATGAGGGCTCCTTGAAGAATGGGAATTAGTTCCGTAAAAATTGAGGTTAGGCTCGAATATACATGAGTTTGAGGCTCTCTGTTGGGAATGATTCGCTCAACAATGCTTCTAGATCTTACTTTTTATTTTTACTTTTTATTGATTGACCTGTGCAGTTTTTGTTCAGGAACAAAGCGTAGATCTGCACAGTTTTGCAGTGGAAGAAACTGCACATGTGCAATTTTAAAAAGAAAAACTGCACAGATGCTAAAAAGTAGGGTTTTCTACCAAGAGATCGTCATGACACTTGGATGGATGGTGAGATATCCAATTTTGATTATCATTTGTCATGGTGACAAAATGAAGTGTAACACTTCTTTCTCAATAATAGGCAATAAGATTGGATTAATCCTTATTTTTTGTTGAAATGGCTTAGCTCATGGTTTCAAAGGAATTTTGTGCTCAATAATTGTTGTGTCATAAGTTTTCAATTCTTCGTATGACCATGAAAATACATATTTATATTATTTAAACAAATTGACAAATTTTATCTTATGTACTGAGGCAAATTGGCTGATATTTTAACATTTCTGATTTCTTCAGTAGTACCAATATTACAATCCTGTATATCTTTCTGTTATGAATTTAGAAATGAATATTTTGATACATCATTTTGGTCAAATAATTTTTCAAGGGGAACTAAACCCTTTGGAATATGATTATTTGATAACTGAATGATATCATGATCAACATTTTTCTGTTTAAAGTTCATATCTAAATCACCATCATTTGATTTTATTTCATCATTGTTTTCTTCTTCAATTCTTAAACTAGAAAATTCATCAATGGCTTGCAAGAAATTATTCAACTACTCGTCCTCTTCAAAAAGTTTCTAGTGTCCGAAATTTCTGGAATATAAGGTCTATACTTTACTTCAATCTAATATTGTAATTGCAAAGGATCAGGTATTTTGAAAGAACTTACAAAAATTTCTAAGAAATCTGCATGAATATTATCTTCTCTCAGAATTGTTGAAATATTATAAGTCTGGAAATAATTTTCCACACATTCCCATATTTCATTTATATAATATATTATTCTAGAATGTGTTGTTTGATAGATATTTCTGATCTGTTTTACAATTAATTATGAATCACCAAATACTGTTAGCTTTTGTACTTTCAAATTTTTAGCTAATTCCAATCCTAAAATTAAAGCCTCATATTCTGCCACATTATTTGTGGTTTCAAAATCTACTATGAAGGATTGAATAATGGTTTTTTTTAGGTGAAATGATTAAAATTCCTTTTCCATATCCATCCCTAGAAAATGCTCCATCAAAATACATTTTCCAAACCTCACTATGATTCTAAGAACTAGGGCATATTTACAATATCTTCAATTCTGGTTTGTAGATTAAACAAATCACTTGCAGCCAAAGTAAAACATCCAAAATATTGATCGATAACTTATATAGACTGATTTATTTCTTGATTATCATTACGGCCAATATTTATGAATCTTACCTCTCTGTACAACCTTAAATGTTCACCTCCATAAACTAGGATTATTTCATAGGAAATATCCATCTGTAAGCTTCTTCTAAGCCCAACATAGCAAGATCTTGATAAAAAAATACCAAATTTGGGAGGAATATCTGTAACAACTATATCCAATACTATGCTCTTCACAGGGATTTGAGTAAGTGTAACAACTAAATCTTTGATTAATCCCAAGCAAGGTACTTTATTTGAATCAAATGTGTATAGATTATGATAGGGCCTAGTAATTTGCAACTGAAGTTGGTCCATAATAACTTTAGGCATTAGGTTATGGGAAGCACCAAAATCTAGCATACAATTGTACAAGAGAAAATAATGAAATATTAATGTAACATAGAAATGTGGGACACTTTCATCTATCATATCTGAAATAAGCCTAACAACTACTGAAGGCTTCTCATACTGTAGGTTAATTACATCTCCTTCATCATCTACACTTAAAGATTATATCCCTTTGGAGACTTGTTGTTTATAACCTAGATTCCTTGAAAGTTTAGATAAGGGAATTGCAATTTTTACCCTTTCTAATTCTCTTTCAACATTAAAAATAATTGGAACAAAATTTTCTACAGAAGACTACTTTTGTAACTAATTTTGATATTGGACAGATGGTGTTTCGACAACTTTCTGTAGGGACTTTCAAATGTAACCCTTTTTACAAGCCTATCGGACCTTGTCTAGGTCTTAGGTCATATCTCCTATTCAATTCAACAATAAGGAACTCAAAAAAAGCTTGGTATTTGGAAAATTGAGAGGATTATTTATTTTGAGTAGGACACTGATCTTAATTGATAGGGACAAAGCATTTTGAGATGATATATCTTCAAAATAATTAATATCATTTGTGACAATTGAGACTACTTTCTCAAGGTCTTGATCATCTATCAGTAATGGAGGTTGAATTTGTTGGTCAGTATTTGGTCTTTGCAAAATTTGAGGTTGGAAAGGTCTTCTATATTGTACTGGATGTATTTTTGCAACCTGTTGGGCTACTTTGGGTTGAGTTTCTATTCTTGAAATTTGATTAGAAAAATTTCTTAATAAAGAAGTTATTTTGTCAATTTTGTGTTCCTCTTATTTATTCCTTGATGATGAAGTAATTTCTTCTCTAGGTTTCATTTTCCTTTCAACTTTTTCTGCCTTTGATTTTAGTTTACTAGATGCTCACCTATTAGTTTCTACTTCAAATGCATTGGTTTGCATATCTGCTAAGGTTTTAGATTTTCTCTCTCTAATCATTACAACAAAATCATCATCAAATTCTTTAGAAAATCTAACTTTCACTAGAGTGATTGGGGGTTTACAATATGGTCGCTTCTTATTGTAAATATTATTAAATATTTTGATAAAATCAACAAGAGGTTCACCATGATTCCTTCTAAAGTCTTCAAATTCTGCTAGATAATACAATGGATCTTTTTTAATTCCCCATTGATTCTTGAAGGTGTTGGTTAATTCAGTCCATGAATTTATAGAATTTGCTTGTAATTGCCTGAACCATATTCTGACATTTCCTTCTAATGATTTAACAAATAGTCTTGTATAAACATCCTCATGTTCAATGTTCATATTATCTGTAAAATCAAGAAATGTAGCCAAATGATCTTCTCTAGATGGCCCTGTTTCTCCATTAAATTTGGGAAAATGTTTCAAATACCCTTCAGGAAAATCATGAAGTTGATTTTCTGGTGGAAGAACTAATGCTGCATATCAAGCTATTACAATTAGCCTAAATCCATCCATTTTATGTGGTAGTGAAGATATGTGTTTAGGAGAGACGACTTTGCTTTAATGTGACTCGCATGGGGGTTTTAGATTTTTCAAAAACTGAGGATGAAAAACTAGTTTCTGGACTTCAGATATAATTTTGTCTTGATCTTCAAAGGTGAAAGGATTTGTATAAATGTCGATTTCCTCTTTAGGCTTGATATAAATAAAAGGATAAGTATGTATGATAGAGGAAATAAAATCAACTGGTTTCAATCCAGGTAACTGATGTTCATGATATGCTTTAGTATTAGAAGGTTCTGAATGAGTAGTAGGAAACTCAAAAGACCCAAGCTGATGAACTAGTAATGTCGATTGAAGATCTACTCCTTTAGAAAGGAGTTCTAAAACTTTCAGAGGTAAATCTGATAATTTAGAAGGGATTAGGGTTGATTGAAAAGGCTCATTTTGTTAGACTGTTTCTGGTGGAAGGGAGGCAAAAATAGAAGTGGAAGCTTCTAATCTACATCTAATAGATGCAATCCTCACAAGTCCCTTTGGATCTAACAATGGAGATAAAATATCTAGATCAAAATGAGATCTGGTATGGCTGTGTGAAGCCAAATTTAACCAGTGTAGCTTCGCCAGGTGAAATATTTTATCCTACTAACCTCTTATTCACCATTAAGAGGTAATTTTGATCATTGTCCTAGGGAAAAACTTCAAACTTCGTTCCTCGACAACAATGCCAATCTGATGTTTTATCTTTGTAGACAATTCTAGGATGGGGAACTGTGCGCAAGCATCTAAGTAAGTGTTTAATTGAGTTGGATGACCAATGCATTAAACCTTTAACACTTGTATAATCCAAATATTTCTGAAAAGTTTGAAGCGATGATTTTCATTCATAATAGCATAAATCTTTTAATTTATTTTGAAAGTGGAAAATGAGAAGATATGTGATAATCAAACATTCATACTGAATACTTAATTAAGCAAATATAGTTGATGTGTGCAGAATAATACTACAACCAAACAATATATATTCAAGAGATGACATAAGACAACAATTTAAAGATGTAGATGAACTTATTTAATCAAGTTGTTCAATTAGTTAATCTCCATAAAGATGATAACATTACAGTGGTCTTTCAGGGAAGTCAATACTTAACTTAACCTTACCCTAACTCCTATGTTACCTTGAATATATGATGAAAAACATAAATGAATAAACTAGAAATATTCACATGAACATAAAATCTAAAAAGAGTGAAGTCAAAATCCTTCGATTATCTTTAGAATTTTTTTAGAATAGTACAATAGTGTCACTGGATCATCACAAGGGTTCAACCTTATTACTTCGAATTACAAAATATTTATAGAGTGTAATTCAAAAATATCTAAATCTAATATAATTCTTTTACAAAATACAATATTATCCAAACTGATTTAGATTTTTACAAAAATAGAACACACAAATAGATTTTCTAAACTGATTTTGACTAATCAACACACTATTCGAGGGTGTTGTTTGATGACAGTTGCCTCAAAATATGTATCTCCTCTTTATGCTCCTTATTTCACTGTGATGGCTCTTGAAATTTGCATTCAACTCCTGTTATTCTATTTTGGTTCCCTGAAAAATTGCATTCTTCTTTACTCGATGAGTTGGAGTAATTTATCCCATCTTTTGTCATATGGAATGGAAAATTTTATTTCTTTTGTATATGCCTCGTCCACCTCTATATACTTTTCAAAAGTTGCCCTGGTAATAAACAAATGTTCAATTTAATGTTGGATAAATAGATCATATTCTAGGCCTTCAATAAATTCTTTACAACTGATGATTCCTTTGACTTTAGAAAACTTTGATCTATCTACTGCTATCTCATGTAATCTATGCTTGTAATTTTCTAGTGGAATCAATTGGCCACTATAATTTCTTAGAGGTGGAAGCCCCTTCTGGTGTAAGACATTAATTTTTCTATGGAATTTCTTTACCTGCAGTTTTATGTTTTGACATTTATTTTCTAATTGCAACATTAAATTTATTTTAGTCAAAACTCTTCTTACTTCTAGGACTGTATTGATCCTGTCCTCAATTCCTAATTCCTCCATTTATTATTTTCTCTTCGAATTCAACACTTTGATTATTTTGGTTGCTTCTTGTGGCTTGTGATCTAAGTCTTCTTTGATTTATGTTACGATTTCCTTTGATCTTGTCACCAGTTCCTCCTGTTAAAAAATTATCTCAATATATGTCCAAAGTTTAGTTACGGTTGAATTGATATCAATCCATATCTTTTTCTTTTGATTCAGATAATGTATGTGTTTTCAATGATTCATTTTCATATTTTTCAAGTTGTTTGGTTAGTCTGAAGCTTTTTTGTACTTTATGAAGGTATACATTGTCAACCTTGATTTTATTGTCTTGGGCCTTCTTTAGTTGAGCTCTTAGTTTTTAAATATCCATGTTCTTTAATGATAGGTCTCCCATAGACTTTGAGAATTGTTTTGTTGGATTCTTACTAGTAGACTCTGTTTCTACAATTGATACTACTATTGTAGATGTCCCTGCTCCAGTGTTGATTTGAATCAAGGATAATTTTAGGGGCGAATGTTCGCCCTTTGGCGAAATTAAGGGGTTTTAAATTTTTAGTGGGCGAATATTTTGTATCATAGTACATTTTTACAAATCACCTCAAATAGCCCACCTTATTTTAAGGGAGAGGGTAAAAAAGGTAAATTTAGCCCTTGAAATTAGGACTTACAACCTTCCATTCGCCCATTTTCAAGAATAGGTTTTATTTAAGTGAATCCATTTGCCCATTTTCAAGAATAGGTTTTATTTAAGTGAATCCTATGGGCCAAATACCATATTTATAAAATAGGTATGGTAAATTAATAAAAATATAAATAAATGAGAGGTATGGTAAATAAATAAAACATTTTTTTATATTTACTCCATAAGTCACCTTATATACATGTAAGGGTGTAAACAAATAAAAATATAAGTAAAGTGGAGGTATGGTAAATAAATAAAACGTCTTTTTATACTTACTCAAAAGGTATGGTAAATAAATAAAAATATAAATAAACTAGACGTATCGTAAATAAATAAAACCTCTTTTTATATTTAGTCCATAACCCTCGTTTCTATTTATGAAGGCTCAAGAAAGAGGTTTTATTTAAGTGAATCCTATGGGCCAAATACCATATTTGTAAAAGAGGTATGGTAAATTAATAAAAATATAAATAAACGAGAGGTGTGGTAAACAAATAAAACATTTTTTTAATTTACTCCATAAGTCACCTTATATTTACGAACACTCAAAAAATGGGTTATATTTAGGTGAAACCTATGGCCAAAATACTATGGGACAAATACCATGGACTAGATTGTTATTAATACCATGCAAAAAACCATTATTAACCCTAATATTAGAATTAATAAAAATAAAAATGGCACATGGTATTGACCCATGGTATTCACCAAAATGGCACATGGTATTGACCCATGGTATTCACCTGGAATGTAGCCTATTTAAATGGAAGAATTAAACCAGCATGTAGCCTATGCTAAGATTCACTAGGACTTTACAAAGTTTTATTATTTAGTGAAAGACTCGCCAAGATCTTACAAGATTTTATAATTGAGTAAAATATTCACCATGCCTGGTGAGAGATTCGCCAAAAAATTATATATACATATTATATTATTGATAAAATCGCCTTCCATTTTTCCTATATACCATGGAGATTCGCCCATTTATTATATTTATAAATTTAGGGGGGGTTCTTAAAATTTTCCCTGATTTGAATATATCTTTCCTTGATTAATTTCTCCATCTATGCCTCCATTTACTGGATTTGGATATTCCATTTAACTATCATACGAAGCATGTTTTCCTTTTATTTTTCTAGCTATCCCACTTCCTGTGCTTGGGGGTGTTCAGTTGTTGGTAACTTCAGCTATTTCCTCAGTGCCTACATTTCTTCTTTTTATTATTTCTTCAACTTCTTTTACATCTTTAGGATTCAATCCTAAATTTATAACCAAATATTCTAACCCCTTAATCTTGGTATCTTTAGCTAGAGAAGACATTTTTTCAAGCTTTAGCTGGGAGTGAATGTTATTTAAGGATGCCTATAGTTTGGATGTTGGCATGGAAGAACTTGTTAATAATGTATATATCATTTCACCTACTTTTTATGGAGATCAATTTGATATGTAGGATGTATCTTTTTAGTATAAAAGTAAAATACATAAATCATAAGCACTCTTAGGAACAAAGACCTTTGGTTCCATAAATGCTAGTTGGAACTGTCCTCTTTCACTATCTAACGAAGATCGCTACCTGGTCTGAGTTGTACAAAATTTCTTCCAGAACTCTTTATATATTGAAGTCTTCAATGCCTATTTTTTTTCATCTCTATGAACTTTGAAAAAATACTTTGTTGTCCTAAAGAAGAAGGAGAAGTAGGAGAATCCATTATGGTTATTTCTATTTGCTGTATTGAGAATACAAGCTCTCCTGAAAGTGTGATTGTGGTAAGCTATTCAAAAGTTTGGACTTCTGATGACTCTTCTTCAACATTAATGGAATTTATTCTCTTAAACACTTTAAATGCCACTTTCTGCAATTCTAATCCTGTAGGGGATATGCTTTCTCTCGTCCTTTTCAATTCCTTTTCTTTCAACCTATGAGTTTCCAATGTTATTTGACTGGAAACATGCTCTTCAACCTACTATAGTGTGTTCTATTCCTGTTATTCTTTGTTATCATAATGTTCTATTTCAGGCTTTTCAATGTGTACATATGGTGAAAACTTCTAATCAACTCTCATGGATGATATTACTCCCAATGGGTCATATGTCCAGCTAAAATTTAGTTTAATTTCATCTACTTTAACAAATCATTAACCTCATTTTATGCAGCTCTAGTATTGACTATGAATGGGCCAACATGTGCCTTCAGTTTAAAGTGGGATTTCTGCTTCTTAGAAAAAAAATGAGTATCATCCATATTCAACATTTGTCTGATATATTCTATTGAACAAATCCTCATGGGAAGGAACTTTGGTAGCTTGTAAGGTGGCAAGTCACAACCATATATTCTAATCTTTGAAATGTTTTGGTATAGATACCACTCTCCAACTTTGGATTGTTCACTTAGGTGTAGAATCCTTTTAATCTATGTGGAAATCTTGGGAACTACATCACTTCTTAACAAACTAAATGGCATATGCAAAAATTGGTTAACAAAGTCACTGAAATAGAAATCTTCAGAATGTTTCCTCACTAATGATGATCTGAAAATCACTTATGACTGATCTTAGTTAGTTAATGCAGGTATTACAAACTCATGTGCTGGTGATATGCCTATGTTATTTTAAGCAACAGATCGATAAGATTGTGAAATACACAGGCAATTGGAAAACAGTAAGAGACATAGAAAGCAAATACAAAAACACAACAATTTAATAAGGAGTTCACCCAATCCTCCTGGGCTACGTCTCCTGGTCCAGCTTTCAGTGGTGGCCTTTCCTTATTGTGTCTTTAAGTATAGTTTTTACAATGAGGAGCTCAAATTGAGTCTCCTGGAACAGATGATGCTTAGTAGGGTGGTAGTTGGATTCCCCAAGCCACTAGAGTACACAGACTCCCCCTTCCCAGGTCTCAACCTCAACTGGTCTTAATGGGATAAGTCCAATTTGGTACTCAGTTCCCAACAGATATCCTCATAGGGATTGCTTGAACCTCTCAAGCCTTCTCAATTCTGTCTGCTCAATGTTGCCTTAGCTCTGCAGGTCAACTCAAATTCTTCTGTTCTCTGCTTCTTACTTCACTCTCTGTTCTATCTCTTCAGTCTCACTTTCTTCCCTCTATTCTCTATCTGTTCATGGCTTAAAGCTAATCCGTTCCTTGACTATTCACTTCCTTTTCCGTCTCTTCGGATCGCCTACCGTTGTCTGCTTGGAATTCCCTACTTCTGCGTCATCGCCACTATGTAATGTTTCACAGGGAGCTGGCCACTTGTCCTCTCATGAACTGAGCACCAGCTCTTCCTCGAACTATTTGTTATTTCGGTTACTTTGTGAAATGATTCATCTGCTAGCTCAGTGATCAAACCGGACTTCAAATCTTTGTATGCCTCAGCTTATTTCTCCGTCAAATCCGATCTCCCATCGTGTGCAATCTCCACCATTAGATCTGGGGCCTCTAGATCCTATGGTCATCGCTCTTATCATGTGGTTGACTTGCTCGATCGTTAGTACGTGATGAGAGCAGTTTTCTCTCTCATCCACTCGACACGTGTCATTCAATGTATGGCATCACTTGGTCCTCTACCAAACCGCCTTACCAACCAAAATGCCTCCGATATTCTGCCGATTTTGAAGCGTGGGAACCACCTGTCAGTTTCAGCACTTTTCCCACAATTTTCCTATTCCCCTTGTGACCGAGCACTTGGGGCTTCTCCTTCTCGAGGGTTTTTGCCCAGCGATGCATGATTAGCGCTTTGCACTAACTGTGCATCAGAAACAGCCTTTGTTTCTGGGTTTGAGCTTCCCAAATGCCATTTTTGCACCATGCACAGTCCCCATGGGCCAACGGTCAGTGCGCTTTGACCGAAGGTCCTCGTTGCTCCGTGTTGGCTGTAATTTACCATTATACAGAGATTATTTATGATAGCTCGTTGTTTACAAGATTTTGAAGTCTATCATGATTTGAAATAGTCATAGAACTCTGATAATTTTCATGGATCCAATTCATATCACGGCCTTCCCACTTAAAAGCTTTTGGACCACCAAAAGTTGGTTTTCAACCATCGACTAAGTGAGGGTACAATTGTCTCACTTGTCCAATCTCTATCCACTTTGCACTACTCGGCTTTGAACCCTTGAGCCCAACTTTGATGTACTGAACATCTCCCCTACACATCGTTCTCACCTTCCTATCCAGAACTGTGTCTTCCTGCAATTCATTAAGATATTCAGGTAGTAGGTCATCAATAGAAGGAAATTGACTTTGCTCTTCGAGATCCTCAATTAATAAGGGTTCAAATAGTCTCAAGCTATTTGCATTTACGACTAAGTAGATGGGCATGTCAGCTGGTAGATCAAGGCGAAAAGCATTCTCACCAATTTTCTCAAGTATCTTGAAAGATCCATACTTTATTGGTTTCAGATTTTTACCTTCACCTTGCATCTTGTCCTTACTGATATACAGCCAGAATTGATCACCAACTTGGAAACTATGCTCCATCCGACGCTTATCATGCCTTGCCTTGTATTTTGCCTGGCTCTTTTCCAACTATTCCTGTACTGCCTGGTGGATCTCTTGGATTTGTTTAATGAACCTTGTTGCCCTATCCACTTCGTTGTGTCCCTGAACTGTTGTGTCTTTACCAAAAATAAAAACCAAAGGAGACCTTGGTGTGAAACCAAAACAGGTCTCAAAAGGAGATCTCTGTGTAGAAGAATGTTTTTCTCGGTTGTAAGCATGTTGCACATAACACAAATGTTCATCCCAAAGCTGAGGATGCTTGCTGCAATATCCCCTAAGCAACTGGATCACTGTCTGGTTGACTACTTCTGTCTGGCCATCGGTTTGTGGATGAAAAGTTGTGCTTTTCTTCAGTTTGGTGTCCATCAGTTCCCACAGACTTGACCAAAACTTTCCCACAAATCGGGTGTCTCGATCAGATATAATGGAAGTGGGTAATCCAAAATGAACCCATACATGTTGAAAGAATAGTTTTGTAGTTTGTTCAACTGTAATATGTTTATTACAAGGTATCAAAACACACATTTTGTTGAACCTATCCACAACAACATACAGATAATCATGACCTTTCCTAGATTTAGGCAGTCCTCCAACAAAATCCATGGAAACACTTTCCCAAGGATGAGAAGGAACTGGTAATGGAGTGTACAAGCCTAGTTTTCTATTGTTGGGCTTGATTTTAGCACACATAGTACACCCTCTTACATATCTAGAAGTTGTCTCATTCATTTTTGGCCAATAACAAAATCTTTGCAATTGTGCAACTGTTTTACTTACCCCAAAGTGACTTGATATTAGAGAAGTGTATGCTTCTCGAATTATCTTTACTCTTTCAGTTTGTGGAATGCATAGCTTCCCACAATGATATAGGAGTCGGTCCTTTACATGGTAATCCAATTCTTCTACTCGTTTGCCTTGACATAAAGTTGCATATACATCTTTGAAATCTATATCTTGAGCATATTGTTCAATGTAGCTCTCATGTAACACAGAATTATGCTTAAGTATAGTAGATGCATTTATAATGGGTCTAGATAACATATCTGCAACTTTATTGTGTATGCCCTTTTTATATCTGATGACTGAATGAAACTGTTGTAGAAAACCCATCCATCTATAGTGTCTTGATTGTTGCAACTTAGTTTGGGAGTGTAGATATTGAAGTGGTTGATGATCAGTATGTATAACTGTCTCTTTGCCCATTAAGTAATGTTTCCAATTTTTCACACTCTGTACTAATGCATACAATTCTTTGTCATATGTGGGATAGTTAACTACTGCATAATTAAATTTCTCAGAATGATAACATATGGGTTTACCATGCTGTGTCAACACTATTCCCATGGCATAGTCACTGGCATCCATTTGGATCTCAAACGGTATTTGAAGATTAGGCAATGCTAGTACTGGTGCTGTACTAATCTTTTCTTTCAAGGTGTCGAAGGCTTTCTGCTATTTGCCTACCCACTGAAACACCTTGTTCAATCCTGTTAAAGCATGTAAGGGAGCTGCAATTAAGGAAAAGTTGGAAATGAACTTTCTCCAATATTGTGCTGCTCCTAAGAAGCTCCTAACTTCTGTAGCAGGTTTGGGTTTAGGCCAATTTACAATGACTTCCACCTTAGAAGGATCTATCTTCAATTCACCACCCCCTACTATATGTCCCAAATAATTCAAAGATGTTTTGCCAAATTCACATTTTGAGAGTTTAACATAAAGTTTTTCTCTTTTCAAAACATCTAGTGTCTGCTTAACATGCTTTAAATGTTCTTCCCATGTTTTTCTAAATATCAGAATGTCATCCAGATACACAATAACGAAATCATCAAGAAAAGGTCTGAGTACATCATTCATTATTCTCATGAAAGTAGCAGGAGCATTAGTTAAGCCAAAAGGCATAACCAACCACTCATACAATCCCTACTTTGTCTTGAAAGCAGCCTTCCATGAATCTTGTTCTGCAACTTTGACTTGATGATATCCACTATGCAAGTTTAACTTGGAAAAATAAACATCTTCTTTCAATTGATCTAAGAGATCATCAATGTGTGGAAGGGGATAACGATTTTTTATTGTTATCTTATTTAGTGCTCGGTAATCAATGCACATTCTCCACAAGCCATCTTTCTTTCTCACCAAAATGATTGGTGACCCACATAGTGATGTGCTAGGTTTGATGAACCCCTTCTCGAGCAACTCCTGCAATTGCTTCTTGATTTCAGCATTCTCTAAAGCAGACAACATGTACATTCCAATGTTAGGAAATGGAGCATCTTGCTGCAAATTAATTTCATGCACTATTTCCTTTTTGGGTGGCAGATAGGTTCTTGAAACAAGATATCATACTCTGAAACAAATTTTTCTAAATTAGCTTGCTATTTAGCATCACAACCCTCAAATACATTGGTTTTATCAGGTTTCTTTTCCTTTACAACCATCAGTAAAAATTGTTTGCATGAATTTATCATTCGTTTCATCCGCCCTGAGTTTATGAGAGTATACTTATTCTTAAGCTTATGAGCTCTTACAAAGTATTCGATTCCATCTTTAATGAGTAGATACTTGTTCTCGGCTCTATATAAGATAGCTTTTCTATCATACAAGTAAGGACTTCCTAAAACAATTCCACATATACCCAAAGGAATTATGTCTAACTCAAACTCATCTACAAATGCCCACCCAAAAGAAAACTTGCATTTGCGTTATCTAGTCACTTGTAGTTGTGCTTTATCATTTAACCATCCTAATGGGTATGGTTTCTTGTGAGGTGTAGTCAGTAATACCAACTTCTTTACAATTGCTTCAGAAATTAAATTTACTAGTGAGCCACTATCAAACAAAGTATCAATATTTTGATGTTTGGAAACAACTCGAATATGGAAAAACTCATGCCTTTTTCTCTCATTTTCTTCATCAATAATAGATTGTGCAGAATTTCTATAGATGCTTTAGAATTCTTACCTTTTATAGCTATGGTTGCAAGGGTTGTTTCATCTCCTGAGTCCAATCCCAAATCTTTCTGAATAGCTGCATCAGTCTTCTTCTTCTTGCCCTTGAACTCCTTAGGTCTCAGCTCCGGATGTAGAATCCAAGAGTGCTCATCATCATGCCCATCCTTATTATCGTGAGTGCATGAAGACTTGCTTTTCTGTGTAGTATTGACCTTCCTTGCTTTCCATTTCTATTTTATTGTCTCCTTATTCTTGCTTACAGTGGGTTGGGATGATCCCCCAACTTCTGGGTTTCCATTCTTTCCTCTAGCTTCTAGATGCCTAGCTTGAATAGATACCTCATCTATACTAATGGGATTAAACATGAGGATAGTGTGCCTCATGTAGCTATGTAGACCATCGATATACTTCAACAGAGTCTCAGGTGAGTCTAGTGAGATTCCTAGAATCAATGCTCTCTTCCTAAATTCTTGAGTGTAACCTTGTACACTTTGCCCTTTCAACTGTCGAACAATTTGCCAGCTCATCATGGCTTGTTGCATGTAGGCCAGTGGATAGAACTGCTTTTTGATTACAGAAACAAATTCACTCCAAACGAAAATAGTCTTACCATGTCTCTTCATGTCAGCTTGGATCCTGTTAGTGTCGGTATCTTCATCCCTTCGTCAGAGATCAAATTCTGTTGTTGCATTGCATAATAGGTGTCCCACCCATTTATTTGCATTCCATTAGGTGCATAGATCATCTGATGGCAGTGGAATTTCTTCAGTTTTCCTCATGTTATCTACCTGCTGTCTCATGTTTGTTCATTTAAAAAACATATACAGTCTTCTTTTTATCTTGAAAATTGCAAAGGTTGTCTTTAGGGTTCCATGGTCAATTAGGTCTAGGGTTTCATTAGGGTTTCCTAAAAAAATGTGTCAAAGTGTCCAATAATTGCCAGCAGGCCTTGAAGAGGTTGCAACATCAATAAATTTTATCACCAAGCATTTGAAAATGTGTTTTTCCTCAAAACTCTGTTTTGAGGAAAAAAACAGAGTATTTAGATTTTATTGTACAAAAATCATTAAATTTTGTTTTCTTCATTGTGTATCACTCCATCTGCACCCTGGTTTCTTTCCTTAGCCTAAAAATCTCCAACACCTACAAAACAAGCAAAGCTCAGGTCATATGGTTCATTGCAAAGCTAAAAATAAGTGAAAGGTGCAAAAAACAAAGTTTGAAGATAAAGTCATTTGCAAAATATTATGAAAGTGGGTTTTGGCAAAATAAATTTGAAAAGCTCATGCATAAAGCATTTATCCAAGTGTTTGAAGTTCATTTCTATTCCAAGAGCAAAGAGAACCAAAGCAAGACGGTTTGGGTGAGTGAGTGTGAAGTTTGGGTAAAAAACTGCTGAAAGTTGTCGGCGCGGCGCACTGGGCAGGAGGCGCGGCGCACTCATCGGGCGCGGCGCATTGGGCCTCAGGATCTAGTGTAAAATAACACAGGCACGGCGCATACGGAGGGCGTAGCGCATTGGGCTGGATGCGCGGCGCATACAGCTAGAGGGCCCAAAAATTGCCAGAACGACCTCCAATCGCCCAAAATTGCACGAATTTTCCAGATAGAGCCTCCATCATTATGTTTCATCCAAGTTTGTGCCTATATTATGGTGGTTAATGAACATTAATGGTTTTAAACACAAAATCAAACCCTACCATTTGACATTCTAAGAAACTTGCTGCCTAGGGTTTGAAAAACTATTTTGCTACCAAGTTCATCATCCCTCCATCACTCCCTTATCCCATTTATCCCTTGATTTCATTGTTTCCTAAGTTCCCCCACCCCCCTAAATTCAATAATCCCCTATCCCAAGTTCCCTTTCCCAAAATCCTAATTGTAAAATCCCAAACCTTAACCCTATACAAAACCTCCCAAACATTCCATATTTCCCCTAACTAAATCTATCCCAACAGTCCCAAAATTCCCACTATTTTTCCCTCCCCTTATAATCCCTCATTTCACTATTTTCCCTTGGTGGCATAGGTCAAGCACATCACCAAAAATCAGTCCAACACAGTTTGACACATCAGCACTCTACCTTTAGGCAGCCTCATTTTGCACATTTTGACCTGTCTTAGGAGATTTGACTTTTGACAGGGCGAATGAACTCCAAATTGAAAAATTCAAGTTTGGTTGGAAATTAGACTCAATAAGATTTCCAACGAGCTATCCCATGCCCAATTTGGACACCGGGAAGGCCCTCAAACCTAGTCTGCAAAATGGCGCTACACACAGAAATTTTTAACAACAGGGTTTTCTGCTCTATGCGTCACGCCACGTGGCACTCGCTTTTGCTAGGAGCCTCCAAAGCACAAAAACTCAGAATTTTTGGATTTTTCATGCAAAAGTACACTTTCCTACCTATGGCCAAGAAATTTGGGGGGGTTTTGAGCCCTCAAAAAGGTAAAACACACTCGAAAAATGACCTCACTGCTCCTATTTTGACACACAGGAAGCAGTGTTGGGAGAATGGACTTTTGGAGAGGAAAATGGAGGCCAAATTGGAAAATTCCACATGGGTTAGAAAGTAGACAGGAAAACCGTTCCAGAAAGCACACATGGAGCTCCTTTGGACATCGGGAAGGCCTCCAAAGGTGGGTCCAAACAGGCGCAACACATAGAGAATCAGGCGCGGCGCATAGAGGAAAAATTGCCAGTTTGACCAAGTTTTGCTCTGTTTTTTGCCCAGCTTTGCCTAGTTTGACTTTTTTACTTTCCTAATGGCAAAATTATGACGTAATTTTACGTATGTTGATGGATCATGATGTAAATATGTTGGAATTTCACTTGTAGAGGTAGATTCATCAGTTTTGAGGTTGTTTGAAACTGAATGAATCAGTTCCCTTGTTTTTAGAGGCATGATGTTATATTGCCTAGTTTCTAGTTCTCAGTTTAGAATTAGTTGGATCAGCTCCTCAAATTGTGAGCTCAACCCCTAGAGGAAACTATGAGCTATGTTTGTCTATATTATGTTTTTTTTCAGTCATTAGCATGGTTGTACTCTTGAGAAACCCTTGAGCTTCATTGTACATTCATTTTCAGTATTTTGGCTAAGGAATTGAGACCAGGATTTGCAGCACTCTTTGGGATTCATGTTGCAATTTGTCTTGGTATAGTGTTTCTCTTTGTGATTGTGATTTTGTTTATGTGATTGCATTATCTATCTTATTTCTTCTGAACTAAACAAACAAAAGTGTAAGTAGAATTCATTGAAAGTGCAATGCTCTACTTGAAGTTTGCTTTAGTTATTTGATATTTTCAGCTGTTTGGGGAGGATTCATGATTGCTCTTGCCCTCTTCAACACCTCACCTGTCTATTCCTTCCATTTCACTAAAATTTTTAGTTCCAAAACGATTGCCTACCTTGCCTCATCGAGATCTCTGCAGAACTGAGCCTCAATCCCCGCACCCCAAAATGTGCCTTTCCCTTTGAGCCAACAAAACCCCATTTTATCAAATCAAACTCTTTTGCGCTCATACCTAGCCTAAAATCAGTAGATATTTTTAGTCATATCAAGCCCTAATCGATCATAATTTGCTGAGATTGACCCAGAGAGAGCCCTCTCCTGAGGTCTAGCTACCAGGCTGAGCGTGGTTTAATGTTGGTCCTAGATCCTACCTTTTCAGCCTAAGGTAAATCTAGGCACTAACATAGTGGCAACCATACTGGGAAGAAAATTTTATTTGTTTGTTAGTGTTCTTGCTTTATAAACTATAGACGGAGCCTAAAGTTAGCCAGGTAGCCTTCGAAACGCTTTTGCTTTGCATTAGCGCAAGTCGATAAAAGCTGCTTCAGTCAATCTTCGTCTAGTCTTATAAGCTGAACATCTGACTTGCAGATTGAACCAGTAACATGTATCAAGTTCAGATATGATTGTTGATGGTGGACAACAATCAGACACCAGAAAGGCTGAAATCATTCACCTGGCGATTCCAAATCATTTTTGAGATCAGATCCAAGGACTCCACTGGAGGATGATCCTGACCAGCAGAAACATGAAAGGACAATATGGACAGATAAGGTATTCAAGTTGGAATTTCATCCAAGACATTTTGTTCTTTGTCATAAATTATTTCTTCTCTTTTCCTGAGAATTTCAAGAATGCTTTGCAAAGTATACTGTATTTGAGAAGAGATCCTTAGCCTGCATTTGATTCATTCCCTTTGAAGATTGTAAATATCAAAGATTTGCATGCCTTTGAGCTTCATCAAGACCCGTCTTCTGATGACTGTCTTCAAACTGATGGGCCCAATGAGACCAAGACTGATTCTACAGCTTTTGTATATACTTCTACACCTCGTAAAATTCCAGATCGATACAAGCCTCTGATTTTACCTCCTATATCCCATGCTTTCCCTAAAAATCATGACCTATATCTACCAAGATTTGATGGTGAATGCGACAACATCACTGCTGAGAGACATGTATTGAATTTTGAGTCCTTTCTTGACCTTTTTGAAATTGATGAAGAAGATGTCAGTATTAGGATTTTTGCTCTTTCCTTGCAAGGCAAAGTCAAGAGTTGGTTCAAAACCCTGCCTAATGCGAGCATCTCAGATTTCCAACAGTTTTTCAAAGTTTTCCTCGACAGGTGGGTGGTAAGACAAAACCCTTTCTTGATTATAGAAGAGTATAACCAGCTGAAAAGACTGCCAGGGAAGACAATACAACAATTTTCTGCTAGATTTAACTAAGTTTATTATTCGATTCCAGTTAATATAAAACCTCCTCTTAGATCCACTCTCTTGCACTACCCAAGTGCCTTTGATCCGGAAATGGAGTTTGAGCTGAGAGAAAGGAATCTTACAACACTTGAAGAGATGCAGAAAAGTGCAGTAGATGTAGAGGCACATTTGTTGATTCGAAGGGCAAAGTCGAAGGAAGAAGAGATGAAAAATATAGATCTAGAGGAATCGACATCTTTAGAGGTAAAGCTTGACATTTTTGTAAGTGCAGTGGAAGAGATGATGCAGAAGATCACCACAAGGAATGAGTATAATGTTCAGACCCATGGCTTGCTGATTGAAGAAGAACAAGTTGCTGATCCAAAACATCTTCATTCTTATCCCAGTTGTCATAGATCTAATAATGATTGTTTTGTAGATCATCTTGGAGAAGAGAGATCTGTTGATATGACATGTATGCTTGATGATGTCTTTTATACTGATGATTTGCCTCAGTTTGATCAGTATGATGATGATTATGTTCTCCAAACTGAAGCTAATCTTTCAGACAAATCAGCAGCTAGTTGGTGGGAGGAGGAAGTTCATTTTCAGCAGCTCGAATACAATGTTCAGTCGTCACATATCAGCTATGATAGTGACGAGGAAAGTGCCGCAAATTTTGAAGTAAGTGAATGATATTTACCTTTTTGTTTTGCTTCGTTTCAATTCATCAGAGACAACATTCATGCAATCAGAAATCAATTGTCGATAAGACTTGATTTGGACCATATTGAGGGCAATGAAAACCTTGTTCAAGATTTCTCATATCCAGATTTGTAGCCCCCGAATGCCATTGATTGTCAAGTTGCAGATGAAGACTTGGAAGCTGGCACATATGATTAAATGATACAAGATGATTCCGTACCATTTTTTTTTGAACCATTTCAGTTTTTGAAGGGTAAATTGCATAGTATATCTTCAAATGAGTAGCCTGTAGGAAATCATGCAATCTCATCGGAACCAATAGAAAATGGGTTGCAGCAGTATTTTCAAGTTTTTCATGATCCAATAGCTGATGTGTTGGATGATGTTTGCAGTCAAAGTCCTTCTCCTATCTGTGAGCTTGACAAAAGTATTGATACAAGCTTGATCTGGCAACCAGTTTCTTTGTCATTTTCAGCAGGAGTCTCGTCACAAAGCTCAAAACAAAGTTTGCATTCATGGTATGAGGAGAAGAGAAGTAATCCATTGGATGAGCTAAGTCCCAGTGTGCATGAATTTCGAGATCCTTATGCAGTGTTTTTGGAGGCGGATAGAGAATCCATATCATTCAACGGATCTGTTTCCAAGTTTTCATGGGAGTTTCCTTTTAGTAGTTCTCTCTTGTTGTTCATAAGAAAGCACTTGCGGAGAATTCAAACAGCAACTGGAATGCTTACTTGGTTGCATTGATTGTTTCATTTCACTTGATCACGTGATGAATGAAACTGTTAGAGTAGGTTTTGACGAATAATCACTACTTTGAGCATCATTTCTAGTTTGTCAGTTGTGTTTAAGTATCGATTCAGTTGAGTGAGAGTCAGTTTGTGTCGTCAAGTCATTAGTTTTCAGTCATGCATTTCAGCTTGAGTTTTTGACTCCATAGCCCAATGGACAAAGGCACTGCCTGCTTTCCCAGAGATCTGTAGTTCTTGGCACCTCCAAGGTGTTGGTTGCTCTTATTGGTTACTGATTAAACAACTGAGCACCACATTAAATTGTCAACCCAGGAAAGTCCTTTTATTTCAAAGGAGACCTCGTACTATATGTACTTAATTCTAAAAACATTAAAAGTTGTAGTATATGCAAATCTACTTTCTGCTAAACTTTTACTCTGTGTTACAGTAGTCACAATACATTGCAATAATGAAATAAGAATAGTAATTAACTAAAACAATAATTCTGCAAAAAGGAAATAATGGTTGTCTTGTAACAGAGGACTATGACCCTATCCTCAGAGTAAAGGTGTTCAGCACCTGCCTCTGTATTCAATTTGCCAATACACACTGCAATTCCTAATCACTGGTGAATCACTCTTCCACAGTGTCAAGCGATTAACAAAACAGAGTATCAGCAAACAAGAAAAATATAAGAGGTAATGCTACAGAATTCAAACACACTCACACGAACAGAAAGAAATGGGTGAATCTTGTGAAGAAGGTGGGCCCTGTCCTTCTCACAAGATTCCCTAGGTCACAGATACTAAATGAAAATGCTCATAAGAGTACTTTATTCATCTGCCAAAATGTTGGATAACAATAAAAATTCAGATCTGTTCTCTGATACAATTTTTCTATCCCCCCTGTTCACTCGTAGATGTCTCCTCTTTATAGAGGGGACATCTATTACAATAGATTGTTATCATTCATTCAGTTTGACCCCTTTTGTTTAAAATAAGAAATCCATTCCTGCTACAGTATGTCGTTACAACAGTGTGACTGTGTATTCTTTCTTTAGGTCTCTGACTGTTACAAAGCTGGTAAACGGACCTCAACCATCTCCTTGGAATCCTCGTACTATCCCTTGCTGCTTCACCATTGTTGCTGATTTAGTAAACTCGTGTTGTTCCTAGTGTCTCAGCAACTGTAACTGTGTTTTAACATTTCTGGACAGTTGCTAATCGTGCTGTGTCAGCATCTGCAAAATAGAGTTCTGCCGATCTTCAGATGGCTGCTGCTCCGCTTGCTGTTTCTGGTGTTCCAGCTATTGCAAAGTGACATTTTACCCGCTTTAAATAGTTGTTGTTTCTGGTGTTGCAGCAACTGCGTAGTTGCTGTTTCTGGTGTTGCAACAACTACGTAGTTGTTGTTTCTGGTGTTACAACAACTGTGAACTATAATTTCTGCAAACTTTAAAAAGTTCAACGGTTACTTAGCAACTTAGTCAACTTCTCCAAAGATTAATTATAAAGATAACATGAATATGTAATGAATGATTAAACATATAGTAATGAGGAGAGTTATTTCATACCTTGGAATAATTGGGTCAATATGTTAGCAAGGCTTCCAATATTATGGGCTGAAGAGGGTAATATTATGGCAAAAACACAAGGTCAAAAGTGGTCAATTTGGAGTCCTAACATCCCCCCCAACTGAAAAGGTTGCATGTCCTCATGCAACGTTTACTCTAAATCTGAGTCGGAGTACTGGGATGAAGAATGTAAATTGCTGATACAGTAGCTATGGAAAGTATTGTCAAACCTGTTTCTAAACCCATAGACACTCTGTAGTTGCTTCCGTGCTGCCACCTCCTCCTTTTTGGTCGATGTAAAATGACTCTTGTATTGCTGGCCAGATATCCACAAGAGAGGAAAATGAAATCGGTGCCCAATCCACTTTTTAGCACATTGTTCCATACATCTAACATAGTAAGGTACCCTTGAAATTTCTGCCTGAAGATTGAGGGGATTGTAGGGATGATACTCCTGTCTTTCTTTGGGACAGTGTTCCCAAAATAGATTGTTGGCTTTAATAGCCAAAGCTGCCTTTGTTTTTACATAATGTTGGTAGTATTGCAAGACTGTTGCTTGTAGTTGCCTAATGTGATCAGCCATTCCTGGTTCTCTTAAAATTCTTTGATGCTGTGCAATGAAAGTGGCTACATTTTGAGGTTCAGCCCTAATCCAAAGGAGGCAGTTCTATTCATTGTGTTGTGCTGATATGAAAGCATTTTTCCAAGTGAGTTGGTTGGCTAGAAAGGAAATGAAAGCTCTGAGTTGTATGTCACCAACAAGAGGGAGTATATTCATTTTTTTGTCTTCAGACATAGCTTCATTATGAAGATAAAGCTCACACAGCAAATTCTGATCATTCTTGGGTGCTTCTGTAAAAGTTTCAATAAATTGTTCTGATGTAGTCACCTGGTGAGGTCTGCCATCTCTGACTGCCTTTATCTGTAAGAATGTTAGGCGTTCCCTCAAAAATACTGCATAGTTGAAAGAAGGCTTTCTTGTAGCAAGTATTCTTTGAACCAAATCAAAAATCTGGGACAGTCTAGCTTTTAGTTTCTTATTTTCTTTGTATTGGGCTCTAGACTGTTCAAGTGCTTCCCAATTCTTATATGCATAACTGAACCAGATTCCCTTTTGCTGTTGGAATGCTTTCCCTTATGACAGCTCATATTCTGTCCTCCATATGCCTTTTAGTTCCTGAAAACTAGAGGTCTCTATGCAAGCATCGCTGACAAAGGGGGGTTCAGTTTGTGCATAGGCATCAACAAGAATTTTCTGCTCTGTGATAGTTTGGGTAGGCCGGGGTGGTTCTATGTCTTCTTCTCCACTTCCTACTGATTCTTGTGTACCAGCAGGTTCTTTTTGTTGTTATGTGATAGTTTGGGTAGGCCGGGGTGGTTCTATATTTTCTTCTCCACTTCCTGCTGATTCTTGTGTAACAGCAGGTTCTTTTTCTTGTTCCACAATTTCTGGAGAGCCTGCTGGTTCTTGTGTAACAACAGGTTCTTCTGTTTCTTCCTCTACAATTTTTGGAGAACCTGCTAGTTCTTGTGTAGCAGCAGGTTGTTCTATCTCTTTCTGTACAGTTCTTGGAGAGCCTGCTGGTTCTTGTGTTGTAGCAGGTTGCTCTGTTTCCTCCTGTATAGTTTTTGGAGAACCTGCTGGTTCTTGTGTTGCAGCAGGTTGCTCTATTTCCTCCTGTATAGTTTTTGGAGAACCTGCTGGTTCTTGTGTTGCAGCAGGTTGCTCTATTTCTTCCTCTATAGTTTTTGGAGAACCTGCTGGTTCTTGTGTTGCAGCAGGTTGTTCTGTTTCAATGATAACAGGAGAAGGTTGTGAACTAGCTGTAGTCATTGGGACATGGACTATTTTATATCCTGCTTGAGTGTACAGCTCACCACACTCACTGCACATATATTCATTATACTGACTCTTCTCAGTTGCAGACACTACCCGTGCTAGGATGTGCAGGTTATATTCATTTTGATAAGCTTCTTTGACCCTTATTATTTCTTCCTGATAATCCTGAATTTGAGATTTTAGAAATTCAATTTCTTCCTGTAGGGAAGATATGGTAGGCTGAGCTTGTGTAACTGCAGTCTCCAGTGGAGGCAGAGGTTGTTTTTCAACATTCATTTGATCACTTATACCCACAACAGGTGGTTCTTGTGTGTCACCTGTTGGGGTAGTGGCTGGTTCTTGTGTAGCAGCCACTTGCCCAATATTACCTTGGGTGTCTGTTTTGGATTTTTTGGCAGCTGGTTCTTGTGTAACAGCTGCCTCAGAAAATATTGTCACGAAACTGTGAACACTCTGCATATCAGCCCCAGAGGGTGAGGAAGGGGAGTGTTCAGGGCTGGTAGGAATGCGGGTTCTTAAGGTGATGGGTGGAGAGCTAGGGAGAGTGGGGCTAGGGGGTTTAGCTGCTATAGACAACCGAGCCCTTCGCCTTGGTAGAGAAGCAGGGAATTCAGATATTTTTCTTTTTCAACCGGTTTCTTTTAAAATAGGGGCAGTGGCAGAAATAGCAGCTGCTTTCACTGAAGCCCTAGTTCTTCTTCTTTTTGGTGGGACTTCACTTTTCTGCTGCTTCTCTCTTTTAAGAAGGGTGATAGGAATATTATCATCAGAGTCGTCGATAGAAATATGAAGTATGGGGGTAGATGGCTCGGGTTTATTGGGGGATGGGGTTCTCTGCATGGGCGTTTCTACTGTTGATTGCAGATTTTCAGCAACTTCTGGGGGAGTTTCTTCAATTTGCTGGGGAATTTGGGGTATTTGTTCTGTTTGCTGGGAAGTATCTTCTACTTACTGAGGGATTTCCTGGGGTATTTGTTCTGAAATATCCTCTGTTTGCTGAGGAATTTCCTCGTCCTGCTGAGGTATGTCCTCAACTTGGTGAGGAATTTCCTCCTCTTGGTGAGGAATTTCCTGCTCTTGGTGAGGGATTTCTTCCTCTTGATGAGGAATTTCTTCCTCTTGATGAGGAATTTCTTCCTCTGGCTGAGGGTTTTCTTCCCTTTGCTAGAGGGGATTAATGAGGAGAGGGAGGTTATTTAAGGCAAAGCCTCTATTTATCAATAATTGAGCTAGGCGGTGGTGTTTCAAGGAAAGGAGCGGATGCTTCGCGTTTACAGTATAACGTGACATATTTTTAAGACATCCCAATAGATAATAAGGCATATTTATCAACTGACCATGCCTCAAGTGATTTAACAAGACGAAATCGTGCTGGTAAATTACCTGGTGCCGGCCTTCACACGTCAAGTCTTGTTTAACAAACTCAGCAACTTTCGGCCATGGTTGGGGCAGTGATTGAAGTGCTACGCCTCTACCCTTGGGTTCCACCTGCTCGCCTGGTTGAAGAAAATCTTGTTGTGCGTTGAGGATCAGATGCCTCCTACTGAACCAGCACGTGCCATTAGCTGGTAGCCCGGAAACTTGGGCTATGACTTCTTCTGTGACTGGGATTTGTACTCCCTAAACGACGGAAAATCCCTCTGTTAAGTTGCATGCCAACTCAAGGACTTGTTGTGTGTTGAAATCTGGGAGTCTCCTAAAATAATCTAGCCATCCCGCTTGCAGGAAGATTTGGTAGGCCTCAGGATAAAGCTCAAGAAGTGCTGTTGTGCCAGGTTCGTATGTGATGAGATTTCCTCCCATAGCTGTTGTTTCAGTGAGAATACTCAGTGCAGAGCCGAGTTTCCGAGTTCAGTCCAGAGTAAACTGTTGCAAATGGTAACATGACACGATGAGGTGACTTTTACATATTACCGGGAGGGCTAAGGATGGCAGCAGTTGACGTGCTATACAATTATGACAGTGCTTTGGTAATCCCCCCCAAACGCTACAGCTGAGTGATATGATTGGTAGTACAATGATTTGGTAGTCCTATCAGCGTCTCCACATTAACTATTATTTAATATCCATACATAATCATGCGTACCTTTATATTTTACCTTTTTGGTTGCTGCGTCAAAAAGTCTTATTTTGTCTTTTGCTGGATTAATAATGATTAAAGCGGGTCTAAAAGTATGAGAATACCAGCTGTTTTTATTGCTGACGGGAAGTGATAGTGGAGGATTGTAATTATCAGAGTGCATGGTTGGTTCTTTTGATAAGAAATGGTATGTTTCATGAAAATAATAATTCATTTCTTGGGAACTGAAATGGAGAAATTGGTGCTTTTTTAGTAAAAATGATAAAAATTGGTGTTAAGTACTAAAAAAGGTGTTATGGCATCGGGAGTTGGTGTTGCAGCAACGGGAGTTGGTGTTGCAGCAACAGAGATTGGTGTTACGGCAACGGGAGTTGGTGTTGCAGCAACGGGAGTTGGTGTTGCAACAACAGGAGTTGGTGTTGCAGCAATGGGGATGGTGTTATGGCAATGGGAGTTGGTGTTGCAGTAACGGGGATGGTGTTATGGCAACGGGAGTTGGTGTTGCAGCAACGGGGATGGTGTTACGGCAACGGGAGTTGGTGTTGCAGCAACGGGGATGGTGTTGCAGCAACAGGAAACTGGTGTTGCAACAATAGGAAATGGTATTGCAGCAATGGAAACTGGTGTTGCAGCAACAGGAAATGGTGTTGCAGCAACAGAAAATGGTATTGCAGCAACAGAAAATGGTTTATGGTCCAAAGAACGTTCCCAAGCTGCAAAGTTATTCTTTTCAAATTTTTGTTCCCAGCCACTCTCCGAAACTAAGATCTGCAAAATAATTAATTGTAACATAGCAACCCTTGAAAAGGATTATTAGTTGAAAATAAAATCTAATCTAAAAATAAATAAATGAATAGAAATTTAAGTGCCTTGAGGGACAGCAGGTTCCCTCAACAAAAAATATAATGTATTTCTGCCGTGCAAGTAGCTTTAAAATATTCTTTAGAAACAGGCTGCTGATACAAACGGAGTCTATACCCATTTACTAATAATGGTGTTCTGCTATCATCAATGGTTAAAAGTCTGACTGTTCCATTTGGAAAAACAGCATCTACTTCATAAGGTCTTAACCACCTTGTTCTTAACTTACCTTGGAAATTCTCAAAATGGGAGTCATACAGTAGAGCCCAATTACCCTTCTGGAACTGCTTTTGCTTGATAACTTTGTCGTGCCACCTAATTCTTTGTTGCTGTATCATGGTTGTTTGATTTATGGCATCCCTTCTCTTCTCATCCAATTCTTGAAGCTGCTGCAATCTGGCTGTCTGTGCATCAGTCAAGTCAAGATTAACAGCTAAAGCAGTTCTTAATGTTTTAATTTCAAACTCCACAGGGAAAACAACATTTTTACCAAATACTAACTCATAAGGTGAAAAGCCCGTAGTATTCCTCCAAGTAGTTCTATAGGCCCATAATGCTTCAGGCAACCTTTGAAACCAGTCCCTTCTATTTTCCGTTATTGTTTTTGTCAAGATGGCTTCTATGACTTTATTGGTGCTTTCTACCTGCCCATTTTCCCGGGGGTGATAAGGTGTAGTCATTTTGTGCTTAATATGATATTTCTGAAGTGTATCCTTGAAGCCATGAGAGTTAAAAGGAGGTCCTCCATCCGCGACTAGTTCTCTAGGTAAACCAAACCTAACAAAGATCTCTTCAAATAGGAACATTAATACTGATTCTTCATTAGCTTTGAGGAGTGCCTTAGCTTCTACCCACTTGTTCATATAATCTGTGCAAACTAATATATAGAATTTTTGATTGGATGGGGGATTAATGGGACCTATAAAATCTAATGCCCATCTTTCAAAAGGTTCAAGAATTACCTGGGGATTGAGTGGCATCTCATCCCTGTGATTAGGCTGGCCCATTCTTTGACAGCTATCATAGGCCTTCACATATTTCCTTGCATCTTTGAAGAGTGAAGGCCAATAATAACCCATTCTGAGGACCTTGTGTGTTGTTCTTTTATATGCAAAATGCCCTCCACAAGGGCCATCATGACAAGCTTTTAATACATCATAAATTTCATCTTTACCGATGCATCTCCTGATTTCCTGATCGAGTCCTGTGTGGAAAAGAAACCCGCTTATCCAGCTGTACCTAGCACTTTGCTGAATGATATTTCTCTTTTCTCTATGTGATAGGTGTGATGGTAATTTCCCTGCAACTAAGTAGTTAGCAATGTCTGCATACCAAGGTGAGTGAGCAGATACTGCAAATAAATGCTCATCAGGAAAAGAATCATCTACTGGAGTATTTTCATTAGTTTTTAACCGAGAAAGGAAATCAACAACTACATTCTCTTTACCTGGTCTATCTACAATTGTGATATCAAGTTCTTGTAACAATAACAACCATCTGGTGACTCGAGCATTTGTAATTGATTTGTTCATTAAATATTTGATGGCCGAGTGATCAGTATGCACAAAAGTAGTGTAACCGGTAATATAATGTCGAAACTTATTGATAGCATAAATAACTGCTAGGAATTCCTTTTCAGTGACTGTATAATTAATTTCAGCTGGTGTCATATTTTTACTGATAAAATAAATAGCATAGGGAATACTATTCTCTTCTTGACCCAAGACAGCTCCAATTGCAGTATCTGAGGCATCAGAGGATATATGAAAGGGAAGTGCCCAGTCAAGTCCTCTCAAAATGGGAGCTGTAGACAATTGATGTTTCAGTTCATTGAATGCTTTTTCACAATCATCAATCCACTTAAATTCAGCATTTTTTGTTAATAGCACAAACAGAGGAGAAGTTATTTTAGAAAAATTCTTGATAAATCTTCAGTAATATCCAGCATTTCCTAAAAAGCTTCTTACATCAGTTTGTGTTTTGGGGATAGGGAGAGTCTGAATTACCTGTATTTTAGCTGGATCGACTTGAATACCTAGGAATGAGATGAAGTGACCCAATACAATACCTTGATTCATCATCATATGGCATTTTTCAGTACTTAGGGCAAGGTGTGCTTCTATACATCGCTTAAGTACTTTTTCAAGGTTCTGCAATGCATCCTCAAAAGTCACGCCATAAGGAGTGAAGTCATCCATGTTGGCATTATGTTTTCTGGTATGACTGTATGTTACAGATGTTGTACTTGATGGCAACTCCAGTGGTAAGGCTCTCAGTTTGTTGAAATTTAAGAAGGACGCAGGCAATCGGTTCAGAAAGTGCGTCCCCGCAGGTGTACCATGCATAACCCGCATCCAGGGATGCCGGCCAGCCGTTCAGGGGGTGCGTCTACCCAGTGCACACATTTCAAGGCAGAGACAAGCACGTGGGGGTTTCTTGTGTGGTATCTAGCCGACGGTTTTGTGTTTCTATGGTGTCGGCTCGTGGTATTGTTCCATGTTTTGGGGAGGAGCTTGCCTATATAAAGCAAAGGAGTTCATTTGGATTGAGCAATTGTCTTGGGTTGAATATCTTATTTGGTGAGATCTAGTTCAGATCTAAGAGGGCGAATCTTCTAATGGACTGTGATCTCTATGGCGCATGATCAGATCTGGTAGATCTGACTGTTTGGGTTTGTTCTGAAGTCTTCATATCTTTTATATCTGAAGGGTCGCAGGTTCAGTGAAGGAAAAGTGCGCCGGGACGCAGGTACTGTAAAGGGCAAGTGCGCCAGGACGCAGATACTGTAAAGGGAAAGTGCGCCGAGACGCAGTACAGTAGAAAGAGACCTGCGTGGGGACGCAGGGAGATCAAGGTTCAGGTGCGTCTCTGAAACAGAAGGACGCGGCGCGATAGTGTTTTCTGGTGCGTCTCTGTAGCGAAAGACGCGGCGCGATAGTATCCTTGGGTGCGTCCCTGAAGCAACAGAACGCAGAGCAGACAAAGGAACAGTGCGTGGGCACGCAGCGAAGCAGAAGGACATCTGCGTGTGGACGCAGAGTAACAGAAGGTCAACAGCGTCTGGTCGCAGGCCACAGAAAGGAAAACTGCGTCTCTGTTTTAAAATGTTCTGTTGATTGAATTTCTCTGTTGATAAGGTGTTCTGGGTTAGTTCTGTTATTGCTGATCTGATATCTGTAGTGGTCTATATCTGTTATGTACTTGTTGATCATCTGATGCTTTATGAAAAGCAGTAGGGGGTTGTAGCTCCCTTCCAGGAGTAGACTGGAAAACGAGAAAGAGAGAGAGTTGTAGCTCTCTGCAGGTTGCAGCCTGCGTACTGGTAAAGGACTGCACCAGTACAAAATCATTGTAAAAGAAGTTTCTAATTTGAAAGAAGATAGAGACATATTGCAGCAGGTGGTTTTCACCCACATTGGGTTTCCACCTTACATCTTGTGTTCTTTGGTGTGACTATCTGATTTTTCATGCTCATTATTTTATGGTACTGATATGCAAAAATAATTCAAAGATCAAATAAGGAAGATTTATTAAATTGCTTGATAATACTGATTCACCCCCCCTCTCAGTATTATTTCCAACAATTGGTATCAGAGCGGGTCCTTCAGAGAAGCTTGATCGCTTGAAGGTAGATCATTCATCATGAGCAACTACGAGAAAGAAGCATCAATCAGGCCACCGATTTTTGATGGAACAAATTTCAATTATTGGAAGGTAAGAGTTACTGCATATCTTCAATCTCTTGGTACAGAAGTTTGGAACATTGTAGAAACAGGCTATGCTTTTCCTTCAGCTACTCCTACAGATCCAGCTGAGAAAAAGACATATGAAACAAATGCAAAAGCAGTCAGTACTCTATTAGGAAGTATATCCCAAACCGAATTCATGAAGGTCATGCACTTCAAATCAGCAAAAGAGATATGGGACAAAATGATCACTAGCTATGAAGGAGATGAATAGGTAAAGCAAGCTAAACTTCAAACTCTCAGAATTCAATATGAGACTCTCAAGATGTATAATGATGAAAGTGTGGCTAATTATTTTCTTCGGGTAGATGAGATTGTTAATTGTATGAAAAATTTGGGTGAAGAAATAAAAGAGACTATAGTAGTTCAAAAGATTCTAAGATCATTATCCCCCAAGTTTGAATCTAAAGTATCTGCAATAGAAGAAAAGGAAAATCTCAAAGTTCTCACTATGTCTCAGCTACATGGAATTCTAACTGCTTATGAAATGAGAAAGGGAGGTCCATCAGACAGAAGGGAAGCTGCTTTTAAGGCATCAGGAAAAGAAGATTACTATGAAGCAAGCCATGTTCCAGAAGAAGAGGAAGAAGAATCAAATTTTGTCAGAAATCTTCAAAGGGGTGCTGGAAGGTTCAGAGGTAAGCTACCTTTCAAATGCTTTGCTTGTGGAAGAGTAGGTCATTATGCTGCAAAATGTCCTTATAAGGATAAAGGAAAAGAACCTGCTAGATGGAACAAGAAACAAAGTGCAAATAAGAAAAGCTACTACACCCATGAAGATAGTGATGGCTTATCAAACAGTGATGAAGATGAACAAGGTAATAAATATAAGCTGTTAATGGCATTTGAAGATGATGATTATGAGGATGCTGTAGATGTGGATAATCTCTATGATGAAATTACTAGACTCAAGAGATGCATAGAAGAAAAGAATGTGATCATTGATACTTTGCAATTTCAAATTGATGAAAAGGAAAAACATCTTGAAAAACTTGAAGGTGAAATTGTTGGTCTCAGAAAAGAAATTGAGAAAACAAAAGCTATTAATCTTAAGTTTGTCAAAGGATCTGAAACTTTGGATGAGATTATCAATGTGCAGCGGTCTCCTCTAAACAAGACAGGTTTGGGCTATAATGGAGAGACCTCTCAAGCATCCACCTCAAAAAGTTATCTTGATGCAGCAAGAAGAAATGAGCAGAAGAACAATGAAGATAATCAGGTAAAGCAGGGACGAATTACAAACAGAAACTATCAGGGACAATCCATCTTAAGGGTGAACAAAAGCTACAACCAGCCACAGGTAAAATCTTCTCAGTTTGGTTCAAGAATAGATGAAAATAGAAATTACAATCAGTTGGCTGGTAGATTCAATAACCGCAGAAGCTTCTTCAATGGACAATGCTTTTCTTGCCATAACTTTGGTCACAAAGCAGCTCAATGTGTTGCATATAAAACGATCATGACTAGGGAAGCTCAAAAACAAAGAAGTATGACAGGGATTACAAAAATGACCTATAACAACTTTTCGGTTCTTGAAAATGAAGTTGAATGTTCTATTTGCAATAATTTTGGTCATGAAGACTCTGAATGCAGGAGCAGGTTTCAGAAAAAAAAGGAACAAGCCACAAGCACCAAAACATGGAGAATAAAGGAACCTCAAACAGAAAGATGTGGGATAGCATTTTATGCAGAAGGACAGGAAAATCTATGGTACATTGACAGTGGATGTTCGAAACATATGACAGGTGATAAAGAAAAACTTGAATCTTATTCTACTTTAGAAAAGGGAAAGAAAGTTTCTTTTGGAAATGATACTCCTGCAACTATAAAAGGAAAAGGTATTGCTCCTTTGAAAGAAAAGGTCAAGGCTGGAAATGTTTTGTATGTTGATGGATTGAAGCATAATCTTTTAAGTGTCAGCCAGATGTGTGATCAAAAAACCGAGGTTATTTTCAGATCGAATGGATGTCTTGTTCGTGATCTTGATACAGGTAAAACAGTTCTCAAAGGCAAAAGAACTCCAAACAATCTGTACATATTTGAAGAAGGACAACAACAATGCTATCTTAGCAAGGATGAAGAGCACTGGTTATGGCATCGAAGGTTGGGACATCTAAGCTTCTCACAAATAAGGAAAGCATGCAAATATCAGGCAGTTCGCGATCTCCCAGATATCAAAATTCCAGACAACACCATATGCAAATCTTGTCAGTTTGGAAAGCAAACCAGAACTAACTTTCCAGAGAAGGAAGGATCAGCTAGCTTGCCTCTTGAGCTAGTCCATACAGATGTATGTGGTCCATTTAGGAAAAGGACACCTCGAGGAGAAGAATATCTAATATTATTCATTGATGATTTCTCAAGGTTTGCTTGGTTAGGGCTTATGAAGCACAAAGATGAAGCATTCGAAAAATTCAAATCCTTCAAAGCATTGGTTGAAAATGAATCAGGACACAAAATTAAGTGCCTCAGATCTGACAGAGGTGGGGAGTTCACCTCAAATGAATTTTTCGATTTCTGTGACGAACATGGGATAAGAAGAGAATTCTCTACAGCTAGAACTCCTCAGCAAAATGGGGTTGTGGAAAGAATGAACAGAACTATCCAACAAATGGCTCGTGCTATGCTCGATGAATCAGGTACTCCTGCAACCTTCTGGGGTGAAGCTGCACATGCTGCGGTTATTATTCTCAACAAGACAAATGTCCGGGTGAACAGCACTCAAACTCCTCATGAGCTCTGGAGTGGTAAAACTCCTTCGATAAAGCACTTCAAAATCTTTGGGAGCAAATGCTATATCAAGAATA
The DNA here is from genome assembly GCA_031772625.1 of Pinus tabuliformis. Classification (NCBI taxonomy): domain Eukaryota; kingdom Viridiplantae; phylum Streptophyta; class Pinopsida; order Pinales; family Pinaceae; genus Pinus; species Pinus tabuliformis. The sequence goes on along the minus strand of CM062808.1, from coordinate 87,259,706 downwards.
CTGAAGAGCAGCTTGGAAAACTTGAACCTAGAGCAGATGAAGGCATTCTTCTTGGCTATTCTCCACATAGCAAAGCATACAAATGCTAGAATAAAAGACTTGGCAGAATTGTTGACAGCATTGATGTAGTGGTTGATGAGAAGGGATATATTCCTAGGCAAGTATATCATGAAGATATAGAAGAAGATGAAGGCTACCCTCAAGGACAGAATAATGAAGAAGAAGAACCCCAAGGAGAACCTCAAGAAGAACCAGAGGAGCAGACAAGAATAGAAGAGAAAACTCCATCCAGATATGTTCAGAAGAATCATCCAGAATCTCAGATTGTGGGACAGAAAGAAGCAGGTGTACAAACAAGAAGAACTGTTGCAGAAGCCTCAAGCTATTTGGCATTACTCTCCTCTACTGAACCACAAAATGTGAAAGAAGCATGCAAAGATGAATGTTGGGTGAAAGCAATGGATGAAGAACTTGAGCAAATCGAAAAGAACAACACTTGGGAGCTGGTTCCTAGACCAAAGGATAAGAATGTTATCGGAACAAAATGGGTCTTCAAAAATAAATTGAATGAAAATGGAGAAGTAATTAGAAACAAAGCCAGACTTGTTTGTAAAGGGTATGTGCAGCAAGAAGGAATAGACTTTGAAGAAACCTTTGCTCCTGTTGCAAGACTTGAGGCCATCCGAATGTTCCTTGCTCTCTCAAGTTTTCAAAACTTCAAAGTATTTCAAATGGACGTGAAATCAGCCTTTCTGAATGGAGACTTGGAAGAAGAAGTGTACATTGAACAGCCAGATGGGTTCATTCTTGGCAATGATCCAAATCTTGTATGCCGATTAAAAAAGGCTCTCTATGGTCTCAAACAAGCTCCAAGGGCTTGGTACTACCGGTTGGACAAATATCTTCATCAACAAGGTTTCTCAAAAGGTTCAGCAGATAGCAATCTGTATATAAAAGTTGAAAATGACAAATTGTTAATACTTGTTGTGTATGTAGATGACATTATTTTTGGTAGCAATGAAGAAGCTATGAGTCAAAGCTTTGCCTCGGTCATGCAAAAAGAATTTGAAATGTCCTTGCTAGGAGAACTGACATATTTCCTTGGTTTGCAAATCCAACAAAAGGAAGGAGGAATCTTTTTATCTCAAACCAAGTATCTCAAGCAGATTTTGAAGAAATATGGCATGGAAGATGCAAAACCTGTATGTACACCCATGGTCACAGGATGTAGTCTCAGTGCAAATGATGAATCTGCAGCAGTACATCAACCAACCTACAGATCTATGATTGGAAGTTTACTATATTTGACAGGTACCCGACCGGACATCATGCATGCAGTTGGAATAGTTGGAAGATTTCAGGCAAATCCGAAGGAGACTCATCTTCAGGCAGTAAAGAGAATTTTCAAATATCTTCAAGGGACTCAAAATTATGGCTTATGGTATCCTAGAGATACAGATCTTACTCTTCATGCTTATACAGATGCAGATTGGGCCGGAAGCGTGGATGACAGGAAAAGCACAAGTGGTGGTGCGTTCTTTATGGGTTCCAGACTGGTATCTTGGTTCAGCAAGAAACAGAGTTCGATTGCCTTGTCTACAGCTGAAGCGGAATATGTTGCTGTTGCATCCTGTTGCACTCAACTCCTTTGGATGATGCAGACTTTGCAGGATTTTCAAATCACTTGTACACCACCTATCCCCATCTTATGTGATAACACAAGTGCAATCAACATCTCAAAGAATCCGGTTATGCATTCAAAAACCAAGCACATACCAATCAAGTATCATTTTCTTCGGGAACAAGTGCTTGAACAGAAAGTCAAGTTGGAGTATGTTCCTTCCAAGGAACAAGTTGCTGATATTCTTACCAAACCATTGCCCAGGGACACGTTTGAATACCTCAGGCAAAAGCTGGGGGTTGTTGATGCATCATCTTGTTGAACCTCTTCTTATTGGTGGTAAAGGCTCAGGGGGAGCACATAATGCATTGTTGGCATTATGGAGAAGGAGATCTTGGAAATAGCTGCAATATGTCTCTATCTCTTTCATGGTGGTGCGTTGCTGCAGATCTGGTTCATATTCAGGGGGAGCATGAGCTTAGGGGGAGCATACCCTTTGCCCTTGATGTCAAAGGGGGAGAATGAAGCTGAAGTTTGTGAGGTTGCCATCAAGTCCAAAGGGGGAGATTGTTGGCATTATGTTTTCTGGTATGACTGTATGTTACAGATGTTGTACTTGATGGCAACTCCAGTGGTAAGGCTCTCAGTTTGTTGAAATTTAAGAAGGACGCAGGCAATCGGTTCAGAAAGTGCGTCCCCGCAGGTGTACCCTGCATAACCCGCGTCCAGGGACGCCGGCCAGCCGTTCAGGGGGTGCGTCTACCCAGTGCACACATTTCAAGGCAGAGACAAGCACGTGGGGGTTTCTTGTGTGGTATCTAGCCGACGGTTTTGTGTTTCTATGGTGTCGGCTCGTGGTATTGTTCCATGTTTTGGGGAGGAGCTTGCCTATATAAAGCAAAGGAGTTCATTTGGATTGAGCAATTGTCTTGGGTTGAATATCTTATTTGGTGAGATCTAGTTCAGATCTAAGAGGGCGAATCTTCTAATGAACTGTGATCTCTATGGCGCATGATCAGATCTAGTAGATCTGACTGTTTGGGTTTGTTCTGAAGTCTTCATATCTTTTATATCTGAAGGGTCGCAGGTTCAGTGAAGGAAAAGTGCGCCGGGACGCAGGTACTGTAAAGGGCAAGTGCGCCAGGACGCAGATACTGTAAAGGAAAAGTGCACCGAGACGCAGTACAGTAGAAAGAGACCTGCGTGGGGACGCAGGGAGATCAAGGTTCAGGTGCGTCTCTGAAACAGAAGGACGCGGCGCGATAGTGTTTTCAGGTGCGTCTCTGTAGCGAAAGACGCGGCGCGATAGTATCCTTGGGTGCGTCCCTGAAGCAACAGAACGCAGAGCAGACAAAGGAACAGTGCGTGGGCACGCAGCGAAACAGAAGGACATCTGCGTGTGGACGCAGAGTAACAGAAGGTCAGCAGCGTCTGGTCGCAGGCCACAGAAAGGAAAACTGCGTCTCTGTTTTAAAATGTTCTGTTGATTGAATTTCTCTGTTGATAAGGTGTTCTGGGTTAGTTTTGTTATTGCTGATCTGATATCCGTAGTGGTCTATATCTGTTATGTACTTGTTGATCATCTGATGCTTTATGAAAAGCAGTAGGGGGTTGTAGCTCCCTTCCAGGAGTAGACTGGAAAACGAGAAAGAGAGAGAGTTGTAGCTCTCTGCAGGTTGCAGCCTGCGTACTGGTAAAGGACTGCACCAGTACAAAATCATTGTAAAAGAAGTTTCTAATTTGAAAGAAGATAGAGACATATTGCAGCAGGTGGTTTTCACCCACATTGGGTTTCCACCTTACATCTTGTGTTCTTTGGTGTGACTATCTGATTTTTCATGCTCATTATTTTATGGTACTGATATGCAAAAATAATTCAAAGATCAAATAAGGAAGATTTATTAAATTGCTTGATAATACTGATTCACCCCCCCTCTCAGTATTATTTCCAACAATCCATAAATATTTCTAATGAATCATTTAGCATATCAGAAAAAATCCCTATCACTGCTCTTTGAAATGTTGCTGGAGCATTACATAGCCCAAATGGAAGAACTCTATAGGCAAAGGTCCCCCATGGTCTAGTGAAAGTGGTTTTGTCCTGATCTTGGGGTGCAATCTTGATCTGATTGTATCCACTAAATCCATCCAAAAATGAAAAGAATTTCTTACCTGCCAAATTGTCTAATACCTTATCAATGAATGGTAAAGGGAAATGGTCTTTCTGGGTGGCTTTATTTAGTGCTCTTTAATCCACACATACTCTCCATTTCCCATTTTTCTTGGGTACAATTACAAGTGTAGAAACCCACTCACTATCAGATATAGGGTATATAAATCCTGCATTCAACAGTTTTTGAAGTTCTTCCTTCACAATTTCCCTTAAATTAGGATTCATCCGCCGTTGGGGTTGACAGACTAGGCGGGATCCTTCCTTAATATAAATGCGATGGGTGCATAGTTCAGACGAGATCCCTTTCATATCTGTATAGTCCCATGCAAATGATTCTTTATTTTCTTGGAGTAACTTCATTAACTGCTATTTTTCATTATCTGTTAAGTTAGGATTTATATTTAATGTTTTGCCAGGCTCAATTTCTATTGTTGTACTTTTGGAGGAGCTACCTTCTAATGTCTAGGACAGATTTTCAGTTTTAAGGTTCTGCTGAGATTCAGATTCCAAGATTGCAGTGAAGTGATTATGTATTTCTGGGCTGACCGAAGAAGGTTCAGAAATAAAACTACTGATTAATTCATCTTCGGTTGAATCTTTGAAAGTTAAAGCTTGTCGGATAGTTAAGATAGGTTGGGTTTCTTCATCCTCATAATCTACCCATACAGAGTTATCATTATTAATCATGGGTGTAGCATGAGGATAAAGGGTAAGCTGCTTAGTTTCCTGCCCATTAGAGATGGTCATTGATCCTGATCTACAGCTGAGGAAAGCATCTGTTGTAGCCAGCCATGGTCTTCCTAGAATCAATGAATGACCCCCCAACTTTGTTTTAGTTTGTAACACAACAAAATCGGCTGGGTAATTCCAAGATTATACAAAAATTATCAGGTCTTCAATGACTCCTTCAGGTTTAATTGTAGAGCGATCAGCCAGTTCTATGATGGTTGGAGTTTCCCTAATAAAAAAATTTAACTGCAGTAATTGTGCTATTTCAAGTGTCATAATGTTTATTGCAACACCCAAATCTACTACAACTTTAGAGACAAAGGTTTTTCAACCTGAACTGTTACTGTAGGGTGACCAGGGTCACCATATTTCACAGGGGGGTCTTTCTCTGTCATCAAAGCAGTCAGTTCTCCCATCACATGGACTGTGAGGGGGTCCTTAGCTTTTCTTCCAGGCTTTTTAATACATATATCCCTAACAGTTCTAGCATAAATAGGGACATCTCTTAGTGCTTGCAATAATAGAATTTTGACATATTAATTCTGCAGTTCTCCTAAAAGATTAAAAGCAGGTGGCTCAAGTGTTTTGGTAAGAGTCAGACGTTTAGGAAAGGGTGGCTCTGCTGTTTGAACAGCCTTATTAGAAGATGACTCTGTTGTTTCAACATTGTTGTTGGATGACTTTTCTTTTGCAGTTTCTTCTTTATCAGAATTAGTAATGTCATCAATGATGGGTTCAACAATTCTCCCGGAACGCAGATGGATATCATTACATTGCATAGGGGAGGCAAATTGGTCTTGAATATTAATTACTTGCAAAGCTTTATTATTATTTGGGTTAGGGTTAGGTTACATAGGCAACTGAGGTCTGATTGTTTGATTATTTGATGGAGAATTGGATGGCAAGGAAAGGGATTGTTGGTGTTGAGGGAATGGAATCTGCTGGGCTGGCCAATTTGGATTCCATTGATTGAAATAATATTGTTATGTAGCCCAAGGATTCCATATGGTAGGATCAGCAAAAGGAGGATTTGGTTGCTGCATGGGTGGGAAGTGCATTGGATTGTGGGGTGGGTATTGCATTTGGTTCATGGATGGGTAATTTGTTTGAAAAGGGGAATGATTATTCCAACGATTAAATGCTGCATTAGGATTCATACCTTGTCTTGGTTGCCATTGTCTCCTCTGTGTCATTAGGTACACTACTTCAGCCTCTTCTTCGGTTGACTGCAGTGCTGCTTTTATTCCTGACAGAGAAGGACATTGCTGGGTCTCATGGTCCTTTTCACAGATTGTGTAAACTGGTATCTTGTCCAGTGGGCATTCTCTGAGTGGGTGTTTTTCTCTGCACCTAGAACAGAAAATAGCTGGGGCAGCTTCTGCTTCTGCCTGCTTCTTTTTAACCTGCAGAGCATCAATTTGTGAAGCAAAGGAGCTTAACATTTCAGTTTTAAATTCTTCAAGCAAATTACCTATTTCCACCCATGTTGCTCCTCCGCTTGCTGACTTCTGGACCCTTGAGTATACGCTGTCTCTGCTTTTTGGTCTGCTTGCTGCTCCTCTTGAGCATCTCATGCAGAGGTTAACAATCTCATCAAATGGTTCTTTGGAAATATCTCCTTTTCCAAGCATGTTTAGCATGTCCAAGCAGTCATCTCGCACCCCTTTTAGCAGTATTGTCTTCAGAATGTCTTTACTCATAGTAGGATGATCATACCGTTGCAGATTGTACTACAGTCTTTCAACAAAATCCTCCAGATTCTCGTCCTCCTTTTGAACCATTTTAAACAGTTCTTCTTTCCTTTCTATTGTTCGACAATAATCCTGGTATTTGGCCAGAAAACTTTCCTTCATTTGATCCCAAGTAGTGATTACCTGAGCTCCTAAGCTCATGAACCACCTTAACGCATTCCCCTTTAATGTTGCTGGAAACAGTTTTAATTTCTGAGTAGGGTTTATATAATCATAACTCCTACAAAGTATGTCAAACTCAAAGAAGAATTCATCAGGGTCCTCAGAGGATAACCCATGAAAGTTGGGTAATGCTGAGAGTGGAATGTTTTTGATGGGGGTTGCTCCTCTTGGGAGCTCCCCAATGGGAAACTCCAGGGTAGAGAGAGATTTTTCCCCCATTCCTTCTGCTATGTTGTCTTCCATTGGTCTCCTCCTTGAATCACTTGCCCAGTCTTCAGTATCCTCTGTCTCTTCAGGTTCTTCTACCGGTTCCTCAATGTGCTCTAGTGTTTCCAGCTTCCTTTCAGGTCCTAGTACTTCCTCCGTCTGTCGATCTACTTGGGAGGAATACTGGATCTAAGGCCTCCGGGAACTTTTCCTCTGTGATGTTTCAGCCTTTGAAATAATTTCGTCAATGAAGGTCTTTCTTCCTCCTCCGCCTTTGCCGCCTGTGAAATTAGGTTTCCTGCGTCCTCTCATGCACCTGTTATTCTTAAAAGAAAATCATTAATGCTTTTAAAATCTCTAGTCGCCTTCCCCGGCAACGGCACCAAAATGTTGGTTGCTCTTATTGGTTACTGATTAAACAACTGAGCACCACATTAAATTGTCAACCCAGGAAAGTCCTTTTATTTCAAAGGAGACCTCGTACTGTATGTACTTAATTCTAAAAACATTATAAGTTGTAGTATATGCAAATCTACTTTCTGCTAAACTTTTACTCTGTGTTACAACAGTCACAATACATTGCAGTAATGCAATAAGAATAGTAATTAACTAAAAAAATAATTCTGCAAAAAGGAAATAACGGTTGTCTTGTAACAAAGGACCAGGACCCTATCCTCAGAGTAAAGGTGTTCAACACCTGCCTCTGTATTCAATTTGCCAATACACACTGCGATTCCTAATCACCGGTGAATCACTCTTCCACAGTGTCAAGCGATTAACAAAAAAAAGTATCAGCAAACAAGAAAAATATCAGAGGTAATGCTACAGAATTCAAACACACTCACACTAACAGAAAGAAATGGGTAAATCTTGTGAAGAAGGTGGGCCCTGTCCTTCTCACAAGATTCCCCAGGTCACAGATACTAAATGAAAGTGCTTAGAAGAGTACTTTATTCATCTGCCAAAATGTTGGATTACAATAAAAATTCAGATCTGTTCTCTGATACAATTTTTCTATCCCCCCCGTTCACCCGTAGATGTCTCCTCTTTATAGAGGGGACATCTATTACAATAGATTGTTATCATTCATTCAGTTTGACCTCTTTTGTTTAAAATAAGAAATCCATTCCTGCTACAGTATGTCGTTACAACAGTGCGACTGTGTATTCTTTCTTTAGGTCTCTGACTGTTACAAAGCTGGTAAACGGACCTCAACCGTCTCCTTGGAATCCTTGTACTATCCCTTGCTGCTTCACCATTATTGCTGATTTAGTAAACTCGTGCTGTTCTTGGTGTCTTAGCAAATGTAACTGTGTTTTACCATTTCTGGACAGTTGTTGATCGTGCTGTGTCAGCATCTGCAAAATAGAGTTCTACCGATCTTCAGATGGTTGCTGCTCCGCTTGCTGTTTCTAGTGTTCCAGCTGTTGCAAAGTGATGTTTTACCCGCTTTAAATAGTTGTTGTTTCTGGTATTGCAGCAACTGCATAGTTGTTGTTTCTGGTGTTGCAGCAACTATGTAGTTTTTGTTTCTGGTGTTACAGCAACTGTGAACTATAATTTCTGCAGACTTTAAACAGTTCTATGGTTACTTAACAACTTAGTCAACTTCTCCAAAGATTAATTATAAAGATAACATGAATATGTAATGAATGATTAAACATATAGTAATGAGGAGAGTTATTTCATACCTTGGAATAATTGGGTCAATATGTTAGCAAGGCTTCCAATCTTATGGGCTGAAGAGGGTAATATTATGGCAAAAATACAAGGTCAAAAGTGGTCAATTTGGATTCCTAACACAAGGAACTACCATCCCCATTGGAGCCAATGTTAGAGTTGGTATCTTCATCCCTCCGTCAAAGATCAAATTCTCTTGTTGCATTGCATATTAGGTGTCCCACCCAGTCATTTGCATTCCATTAGGTGCATAGATCATCTGACGGTAGTGGCATTTCTTCAGTTTTCCTCATGTTATCTACCTGCTAGCTCATGTTTGTTCATTTAAAAAACATATACAGTCTTCTTTTTATCTTGAAAATTGCAAAGGTTGTCTTTAGGGTTCCATGGTCAATTAGGTCTAGGGTTTCATTAGGGTTTCGTCAAAAAATGTGTCAAAGTGTCCAATAATTTCCAGCAGGTCTTGAAGAGGTTGCAACATCAATAAATTTTATCACCAAGCATTTGAAAATGTGTTTTTCAAACATAGTATTTAGCTTTTATTGTACAAAAATCATTAAATTTTGTTTTCTTCATTGTGTATCACTCCATCTGCACCCTGGTTTCTTTCCTTAGCCTAAAAAGATCCAACACCTGCAAAACAAGCAAAGCTCAGGTCATATGGTTCATTGCAAAGCTAAAAAGAAGTGAAAGGTGCAAAAGACAGAGTTTGAAAATAAAGTCATTTGAAAAATATTATGAAAGTGGGTTTTGGCAAAATAAATTTGAAAAGCTCATGCATAAAGCATTTCTCCAAGTGTTTGAAGTTCATTTCTATTCCAAGAGCAAAGAGAACCAAAGCAAGATGGTTTGGCTGAGTGAGTGTGAAGTTTGGGTAAAAAACTATTGACAGTTGCCAGCGCAACGCACTGGGCAGGAGGCGCGGCTCACTCACCAGCTGTGGCACATTGCGCCTCAGGATCTAGTGTAAAATAACACGGGTGCGGCGCATACAGCTAGAGGGCCCGAAAATTGCCAGAACGACCTCCAATCGCCCAAAATCGCATGGATTTTCCAGATAGAGCCTCCATCATTATGTTTCATCCAAGTTTGTGCCTATATTATGGTGGTTAATGAATGGTATGTTGGCATTATGACTCAGGTTTGGCATTATTGGCTCTATGACACAGGTGTTGTCCTTGATGGCAACTCACTTTGGTGATAGATCACAGTTCAGGTTCTCAGAATGAAGGAAATCATATATACGTAGGTTCACCTTGACAAAGACGCGTATACAGGCGGGTTAGACGTTCCAAAGACGCGTATGCGTATACACGCACTTTCACGCAGAGGAAAGCGCATACATGTGGGATAACTTTTTTTTGGTCCATGGTATTTTGTCCTTGGTATTTGAACCTATGGTTTTGGCCCATGGTATCTTGTCAGAAGTTGATCCCAAGTATTGGGTCCATAGTATTGATTTGTTATGGTTTTGGACCGTGGTATTGAGAAAGGCCGAAGACTATAAAAGAGGAAGGAGATCATTAGGCAAGAATATCATTGGAATTATTGAATATCTGATAAAGTGTTAGGTCTGGAATATTGGTGATTGGGTTATGGTGTAGATCTGGATCTGAATGAAGGAGGAACCTGAGCGTAAGGAGAAGAATAAGTTCTATTGATGGGTCAAAATCTTAAAGCTTGAATTATAATATCTTTGTATGATTTTTGATCTGTTATATGCGGCGCAAGCTCGATCTATAAATCTGATAATCTGGGTTAACTAATGTCTGGATGTTTGGAAGAATGAATTATCCTTTATAGATCTGTACGTAGGTTCAGTGAAGTGCAGGTGTGTATACACGCCGTTTCTGTGAGTCAAAGAAGCGTATACACAGGTTGGTCTTGACACAGAAGCGTATACACGCAGGTTTCTGGTATTGAAGTAGCGTACGTCTCTTGAATTATGTTTTAGCTACTTCTGTTTATTGCTGCAGTGTTCTGGGGTCAGAATTGGTGAGTGGTTACTGTTACTGTGTTCTGGGTACAGTGGTCAGAGAAGTGTTTATTTGATTTAGTGTTGATTGGTGAAACGGAGATTGTTTGATGGAGAAATTCTTGATGTTTGATTGATGTTATTCATGGGTCCAGTCTGAAAATTAATGAAACGTGGTCCCTGGAAGAAAGAAAGAAGGTTGTAGCCTTCTGTAGGTCAGCACCTACGTACTAGTATCTCAGCTAGTACAAGAGTTAAGGGGGTTGTATCTCCCTTCCAGGAGAGGCTGGAGAACGAGAGAAGGTTGTAGCCTTCTACAGGTAGAAGCCTGCGTACTGGTATAATCCTGCACCAGTACAGAAACATTGTAAAAAGAAGTTTCTAACTAAAAGAAGATAGATCTGAATTGCAGCAGGGGGTTTTCACCAACATTAGGTTTCCTCCTTATATCTTGTGTCCTTGTGTGCGATTGTCTTCTGCTCTGTTTCACTGTTTCTGGTACTGTCTATTTGATTCCGATACATAGATTAATGATCAACATCTGTAAGATAAATTAAATTATAAGTCTGCATGGTATACGCGGGTTTCTTTATCTATAGTTGCGTATATATGCGGTTTTTACTGAATGAAGTAGCGTATATAATCTGGGTTTGAAAAAGAAAATAATTGACTTGATAATACTGATTCACCCCCCCCCCCTGAGTATTATTTCCAACAATTGGAATCAGAGCAGGTCCTTCGGAAGAAGCTTGATTGCTTGAAGGAAGAGCTATCATCATGAGCAACTGCGAGAGAGAAGCATCAATCAGGCCACCAAATTTTTTATGGGACCAACTTCGTCTATTTGAAGGTAAGAGTCAAAGCCTATCTTCAATCTCTTGGTACAGAAGTTTGGGATATCATAGATACAGGGTACACTTTTCCATCAGCAACTCCTACAGATCCGGCTGGTAAGAAACAATATGAAACAAATGCAAAGGCTGTCAATACTCTATTAGGATGTCTATCTCAATTAGAATTCGTCAAAGTTATGCAATATAAATCCGCAAAAGAAATATGGGACAAGATTGTTCTGAGCTATGAAGGAGATGAACAAGTAAAACGTGAAAAACTTCAAACCCTTAGAATTCAGTATGAAAGTCTCAGAATGCACACTGATGAAAGTGTGGCTAACTATTTCCTATGCATAGATGAGATTGTTAATTGTATGAAAAACATGGGTGAAGAAATAAATGAGGCTGTTGTGGTTGAAAAGGTTCTAAGATCTTTATCTTCTAAGTTTGAATCAAAAGTTTTTGCAATAGAAGAAAAAGAGAATCTATGAAACCTTACTATGTCATAGCTGCACAAAATTCTAACTGCTTATGAAATGAGGAAAGGAGGACCATCAGATAGGAGAGCAGTTGCATTCAAGGCTTTAGGAAAAGGAGATTACTATGAGTCAGGACATATGTCAGAAGAAGAGGAAGAATAAAATTTTGTCAAGAATCTTCAATGGGGTGCTGGAAGATTCAGAGGTAAGTTACCTTTCAAATGATTTGCTTGTGGAAGAGTCAGTCACTATGCTACCAAGTGTTCTCATAAAGATAAGCTTGATAAAAGTAAGGAACCTGTTAAATGGAACAAGAAACAGAATGTAAATAAGAAAAGCTATTATACTCATGAAGACAGTGATGGACTTTCAAATAGTGATGAAGAAGAACAAGATAATAATCATTATAGACTTTTAATGGCTTTTGAAGATGATGATTTCTTGGATGCTATAGATGAAGATGGTTTTTATGAAGAGATTTCTAGACTCAAAATTTGTTTAGAAGAGAAGAATTTGATTATAGATACTCTTCAAGTCCAACTTGTTGAAAGGGAAAAACATCATGAAAAGTTAGAACGTGAAATTGTGGGACTTAGAAAAGAGATTGAGAAAACTAAAGCTCTTAATCTTAGATTTGTTAAAGGATCTGAAACTTTAGATGAGATTATCAAAGTGCAGCGTTCTCCACTAATCAAGATAGGTCTGGGATATAATGAAGAAGCATCTCCAGCACAGAAGCCATCCACCACCAAAAGTTATCTTGATGCAGCAAGGAGAAGTGAACAAATTGACAATCGACAACAAAGGCACAATGTTGCTCACCAGGTAAATCAGGGACATTTTTCTTCAAGAATGAATAGAGATCACCAAGTTAATCAGGGGCAATCTCCTTCAAGGATAAATAGAAGCTACAATAGACCACAAGTAAATCATTCTCAATTTGCCTCAAGAATGGATGTCAATGAAAACTACAATCATTCGGTCCGCAGGGTTGATAATCGAAGGAATTTCTTCAATGGCCAATGTTTCTCTTGTCATAACTTTGGACACAAAGCAGCTCAGTGTGTTTCTTACAAAACTATCATGACTAGAGAGGCTCAAAAACAGAGGAGTATGACTGGGATCATGAAAATGACCTGCAATAACTTTTCTGCTCTTGAAAATGAAATAGAATGTTCTATTCGTAATAATTTTGGTCATGAAGACTCTGATTGCAAGAGCAGGTTTCAACAAACACCTCAGAAGGAGCAAGTCTCAAATATCAAAACATGGAGAATGAAAGAGCCACAACCAGAAAGATGTGGTATAGCCTTTGATCTGGATTTAAACAGGAACGCAACAAATTACAGAGATAACCATATACACAAAGATGCAGCGGAAATAATACTTCATTTCATTAATGGAAAATACTGAAATATGCTTACAACTAGAAATGGAAATAAACCAGCTAGGGCGATGGTAGCTTATCTCTGAGAAGAGATGTGATGGCTACATGCCTCTGAACTGTGTTACAATGAGGCTCGAAGGCCTATTTATTGTTGAGAACAATGGAAAACCCTTAACATTCCAAAACCTAACCCTAGGAGATGAAACGCCAAACTGTGGGCCCCGTTTGGGGGTAAATTGGTACATCAACTTCCCGGGGTCGTAACTTTGGCATATGATCTCCGTTTGACGCGTACAATAGCTCGTTAGAAAGATCTATCCGAGTACTACCACTTTGGGAGGCAACATACTTTGGGAGGCAACATCGGTCCATGGACCGATGTTGCCCCACATTCCCAAAAAAACGTCGTTTAGGGCCTCAAAACGGCTCCGGAAGTTCAGGACCCGAAAAACTGCTAAAAATAGTAAATTGTGCTACAATTAAGGAAACTAAAAATGCTGAGAAAGATAATGGTGGGGGTCCAGGTGGACTTGGCAGGTGGCCACCAATATCCACTTGGATCATTACTCCCCCCCTTAGGAAGCAATGGTCCCCATTGTGTTGAGCTCCTCCATGAGATGAGGAAACTTCTGCTGAACTTGTTCCCTGGTGAGCCACTTGCCCTACTGAAGGAGTTGGCCTGCTTTGACAACTCGATACAGTTGGATATTCTGTTGGCGAGTGTTCTTGATCTGTGTGTCCATGATCCGATCAGTTGCAGCTTGTTCCATGCAATCTGGATTTAATTCTGTGGGTTTGAGCTGTTCTGCAATGTCGGATGTGTCTAGCAATGGTGGAAAGTATGGCCGAAGGCGGTCCACATTGAACACTGGGTGCAGGCCAAGGAATGGGGGAATGCTGAGCTCAAATGCATTATCTCCCATAGCCTTAGTAATGGTGTAAGGACCATATCGGAGTGGTCTCAATTTCCGATAGGCTCCAGTAAGGCGTTCCTTTTGCAAATGCAACCAGACTTTGTCGCCCACCTGAAACTTGTGTGGCACCCGGTGTTGATCATGTCACTGCTTGTACTTGGCATTTGATTTCTCAAGAATGTCATGGACCTGCTGGCGAATATGTTGGATGCGCTCAATGAAGCTGGTGGCCTTATCTGTTTCGGACTGGACATGAGCTGAATTCATGTGAGTAGTTGCAAGGGGCATGGCCACATCAATGGGGCATAGTGGCTGGAATCCCAAATCCACCTGGAAAGGGCTATGGCCAATGGAGCTGTGAAGAGCTCGGTTGTAGCTGTGCTAAACATAGGGGAGGCTCTCGTCCCATGTGCATGGATGCTTTGAGTTATACATGCGTAGAATGTGCACAATCATCATGTTGACAACCTCTGTCTGGCCATCAGTTTGAGGATGGAAGGCTGTGGACTTCGTGAGTTTGGTGTCCAGCATTGACCAGAGACTGGACCAAAATGTGCTGAGAAACCGACTGTCCCGATCTGAGATGATAGACTGTGGGATCCCAAAGTGCACCCACACTCGTTCAAAGAAGAGTTTAGCAGTGGCTTCTGCTGTGATATTCTTCTTGCAGGCCATCATAATGGCCATCTTCGAGAACCTGTCGACAACCACAAAAACACAGTCATTTCCATACTTAGTGGAAGGAAGGCCTGACATGTAATCCATGGAGACAGATTCCCAAGGTCGACTAGGGGTAGGCAACGGGGTATAGAGGCCGTGCTTCTTAATGGTCGGTTTGGCAATGGCACAGGCAGTACATGATCGGATGTACTTCCCAACATCCTGTCGAAGATTCGGCCAATAGAAATAATTTTGCAGTACTGCCACTGTTTTCTCGACCCCGAAATGCCCAACAGCCCGACTGTAGTGTGCTTCCCAAATCATCTTGGCACGCTCGCTTGAAGGAACACAAAGGTGACCGAGGTGGCATAATAGGGCATCCTGGAGGTGAAAATCTGCAACATGCCGACCCTCCAAGAGTGTCTGGTACGTGTGGCCGAATTCTGGGTCGCTTTTGTAGAGAAGTGGCCAATCAGAAGTCTCGTGTCCACAAGAGTTGAGCACGGTGGTTAGCACCATGATCGGTGGCCGACTGAGGCAATCTGCAACATTATTGGTGCTACCCTTTTTATACTTGATATTCAAGTGAAACTGTTGCAGGTATGTAGACCACTTCTGATGGCGATCATTCTGCAATTTCCCTTGGGTCTGTATGAACTGCAGAGGTCAGTGGTCTGTGTGGATGACCGTTTCCTTCCCCAAAATGTAATGCTTCCATTGTCGGCAGGCCTGTACAATGGAATACATCTCTCTATCATAAGTGGGGTACTTCCGGACTGTGTCTGAAAGTGTTTCACTGTGATATGCCACTGGATGTCCATGTTGAGTAAGGACTGCCCCAATAGCATAGTCAGAGGCATCTGTCTCGACCTCAAATGGTTGTTGTAAATCTGGTAACGCGAGCACTGGTGTTGTGCAGAGGTGATCCTTCAACTCCCTGAATGCCTTCTGTTGAGATTCAGACCAAAAGAATTTTGCTTTCGCCCCGCCCTTGGTGACTTGACTCAAGGGCCAAGAAATATGAGAAAACCCCAACACAAACCTGCGGTAGAAGTTGGCAAGACCTAGAAAGCTGCGGAGCTCTGTTAGAGTGGTTGGAGAGGGCCAATCCCGAATGACTTGGATCTTGGCTGGATCGACATGCACCCCCTGTTCATCAATGATGTATCCCAGATACTGAACCTGGGTCATGCCAAAAGTGCATTTCTCCAAATTGGCACATAGCTTGTGTTGCCGCCGTGTTTGGAGAACCTGTCAGATGTGGTGGAGGTGCTCTTCCCAACTCTGGCTGAAGATCAGAATGTCATCCAAGTATACTACTACAAAGGAGTTGGTGAATGGCCGCAAGATGTCATCCATTAGCCTCATAAAGGTTGCAGGAGCATTCGTCAACCCGAAAGGCATGACCAACCATTCGAAGAGGCCCTCCTTGGATTTGAAGGCAGTCTTCCACACATCGGAGGGTTTGATTGGTACCTGGTGATATCTTGACTTCAGATCGATCTTGCTGAAATATTTCGTCCCCTTTAGTTGGTCTAGGAGGTCATCAATCTGCGGGATCGGGTACCTATTACAGACAGTGATCTTGTTCAGCGCCCGATAGTCAATACAGAGTCTCCACGTCCCATCCTTCTTCTGTACCAACACGATCGGGCTCCCACAGGGTGATGAACTCGAACGGATGTGACCTTTCTGCAGGAGCTCCTGAATCTGCCTCTTGATTTCATTGTTCTCCAGAACGGAGCGCTGATAAATTGGTCCATTGGGTAGCGGCGCACCTGGGGTCAGATCGATGGAGTGCTTGACTTGACAGTGCAGAGGAACCCCTACCGGGGAGGTGAAGATTTCCTCGTACTCCTCCACAACCCTGTCCATCTGTAGTTGTCGTGCAGAGGGACCCCGTTTGGAGGCCGCGGCCACTGTCTTCTTCTTTCCTTGAGGGCGTATCATCAAGAAAACAAATTTCCTGGTTTTGGAAATGATCTTACTGCATTGTTTTGCAGTAATCAAAGAGATGGCAGCAGGTGGTGCTACCTCTGGTATCCTGAACAACTTATTTCCCAATGTAACAATAACAACACGAGGCCTTGATTCATACACATCATGTCGCTTCCACAAGTAGGGTTGTCCTAGTAATACATCACAAACTTCAAGGGGAGCAATGTCACACAATACCTCATCCGTGAAGGGCTTGATGTTGTATGGAAGGCGACACTGCTGGCTCACGCGAAGATCTCGTCCTTGGTGAAGCCACCCAATGGTGTATGGTTGTGGATGTGCTGTGGTCGGTAAGCCCAACCGCTTTACGACCTCTGCCGAAATGAGGTTCTTTTGACTCCCGCTATCAACAATGAACTGTATCGGGGAGCCCTTTACCCACATCTGGGAGTGGATGAGACGCTCCTCCTCCTCTGGATTTTCGGGTTCATTTTTCTAGATCTTTGCGGTAGCAACAGTGGTGCTGGGATCCGCATCAATGATCTGCTTCCCTTTTTCATACCCCTTATCGGGTTCTGACTCAGAGTCGGAACATGCATCTGATTCTGAAACCTTTAGCTCAGCCACCAGTGACTGCTTGGCCCGACACTCACTTGTGTTGTGGGTGGAGCTCTTATGGAACTCGCACCATTTTCCAGTGTCCTTTCTCGGCTTCGCGGCGCTGTTCTTTGCTTGCAGCTTCGGCTGGTTGTCTTGGGCTGTCCCACCTTGGCTTTGTCCTTTGTTCTGTGCTTTAGGGGCACCTTTCCCCTGCTTTGGATTCGCAGACCCAAAGTCTCGCTTCTTTTGTTTAAGCTTCTGCTCGACCTTGATGGCATATCGGTATGCTGCACCGAGCGAGGGGATGTTTAGGAATTGTATTTCTTCCTGGATGTACTTGTGCAGACAGCCACGGTATTTGAGTATCAAATGTTGCTCCGAATCCTTGATACCCAACTTTGTGCGAAGGGTATGGAAAAGATTGGTGAACTCCGGCACGTCTTGGTCCCTTCCCTGCCGCAGCGTGGTCCACTTTATGTATTCATCCTCATAGCTTCCGACAGGGTAGTACTGCTCCTTGATGGCATCCCGAAACGAATCCCAGGTGGGTGCGGCTGAAAATAGTGAGCCAGTACTTTCATCCTTCTGCTCGCAGTAGGTTTCCCACCAGTCCTTGACGTGGGGGGCTGCTTTGAGAAGAGCAAAAACAATCTTTTCCCGACTCGAAAATTCATGAACAGAAAAATAACCCTCTAGCAGATTTAACCATTTATCTACGGCATCTGCGTCTATCTGACCCTCGAATATGGGGATTTCAAAATTAACTTGTACCTTAAAGGGTGTGGCATTTCCAGAGTAGCTGTTGGAAGCCGATGCGTTGCTTCTGGGTAGCCGCTGAAGGATTTGGGCAAAGTTGTCCATCATCGCGTTCCGTTGTCGCTCGAGGGCTTCTTCGAGCAAGATTTTGATGGGATCTCCTGCCCCCTCGTCTTTCTTCTCGTCCGCCATGGGAGGCCGTCGGGATTTGCGAGGCTGGTCTTGCAAAGGTTCAACCAGTTCAAGCCCTAACTCCTTATATCCCGACCTTGTTGGGGACATGCAAAGAAAAACAGAGAAAAAGCAGAACGCTCTGATACCACTGATCCGGATTTAAACAGGAACGCAACAAATTACAAAGATAACCATATACACAAAGATGCAGTGGAAATAATACTTCATTTCATTAATGGAAAATACTGAAATATGCTTACAACTAGAAATGGAAATAAACCAGCTAGGGCGATGGTAGCTTATCTCTGAGAAGAGATGTGATGGCTACATGCCTCTAAACTGTGTTACAATGAGGCTCGAAGGCCTATTTATTGTTGAGAACAATGGAAAACCCTTAACATTCCAAAACCTAACCCTAGGAGATGAAACGCCAAACTGTGGGCCCCGTTTGCGGGTAAATTGGTACATCAACTTCCCGGGGTCGTAACTTTGGCATATGATCTCCGTTTGACGCGTACAATAGCTCGTTAGAAAGATCTATCCGAGTACTACCACTTTGAGAGGCAACATCGGTCCATGGACCCATGTTGCCCCAGATTCCCAAAAAAACGTCGTTTAGGGCATCAAAACGGCTCCGGAAGTTCAGGACCCGAAAAACTACTAAAAATAGTAAATTGTGCTACAATTAAGGAAACTAAAAATGCTGAGAAAGATAATGGTGGGGGTCCAGGTGGACTTGGCAGGTGGCCACCAATATCCACCTGGATCAGCCTTATATGCGGAAGGACATGAAAATCAATGGTACATCAATAGTGGATGTTCGAAACATATGATAGGGGATAAAGAGAAACTTCAATCATATAGTGCCTTAAAGAAGGAGAAGAAGGTATCTTTTGGAAATGACACCCCTGCGCTCATAAAAGGTAAAGGTTATGTTCAGTTGAAAGAAAATGTTAGGGTCCCACCCTAACCCCCTTATTTATGTAATGGGATCACGTCATAGTCAAGAGTCAATAAAGCCCATATTAATATTTGTAAGTGGTTAACCTGCAATTAATGACGGGACCATAGTTAGTTGCAAATGGGTCGTAGTATTAGATAGATGGTATTAATAAAACCCACGGTATTGATTCGTGGTATTGCATGTATGAGTCATATATAAAGGATAGAGACTCCCTGCGAGGAGCATCGTGTCTTATTTTGTAATCGAGCTCTGCTCTATTAGAGGTTGCCCCCTCGAAGAGGCAAGGGAACATTACTCTCTGAATAATAAAATCATTGCTATTCTATGTTCTGGGTATCTTTTTTTCGCATATTCTATATTTGGGTATCATTTTGCAGGTTAAGAGCATAACAAGTGGTATCAGAGCACTTTCCAGGGCCGGTGGGATCGCCAATTCTTAGCAAATTTTTTTTTGGCTAGAGACGTGTTCCGGCATTTTTAAACCACGGGATCTGTCGTTGAGCGCATAAACCTGCGGATTTGGGGAGGCATGCACGCAGGAAATACAAGAGGTGGTCACGTCTGTTGGACTCCCTTGTAACCCCTATGGGTACCCCTTCAAGCAGTAGTGCATTAGACAGAACCGTGCACGGACTGTCTTCCACGTACCCTCTGGGTATATCGGAAGCCCACTAAGCTCCCTTGAAACCTCACCATAGATAAACCGTCGACCGTCTTGCGGCTACAGTACACCGAGAACAGCACTCGGAGAGATTACTCACCCGTACGATAGGGTAGTTGGGTTGTACGGCTAAGGGTACGGTCGATCCTCCTTAGTTAGAGCCCTGAAACATTGGGTCGAGTACTACTGCCAGACCCTTATGTATATTGCAATCTGTAGCACTTGACACTCCTCAAGACCATAGTTCCCTTTTCTATCGGGGGATCACACATCATCTCTTCCAGATCCGCTTGTGCAAAGGGGTGCAACAGCAGCAGACATCAGTCCCGCAGTCTCAAGTTCGCAAATCAGCCATTCCGAGCTCTTAGATCCATCAGATCCGCAGTAGTAGTCTGTTCCGCCGCCGCCATCCAGATCTCTCAGATCTACCAGATCGGAGTCGTTGTGAAGGGTTCCTATACCGGGGTATAATTTTCGCAGGACTTTTGGCCGCATTGACATTTTGAGGATTTGACGACTGCAGAATTGATAAGGAAGGAGTAAAACTCTGTTAGGAGTTTTCAGAAAAAAAAATAAAAATAAAAATAAAAATATAAAAAATAAAAAAAAATAAAAAATAAAAAATTCAAGATCACTTAGTGGGCACTTATTGGTGATCTAGCCCGTGAGAATCAGGACAACGAGCTGAGCACGGTGGTACCATTCACTTCTTAGTGAAATTTTTTTTTTAGGCGGTCCCAATTTAAAAAAAAAAATCAGGTTGGTGTATGGTAGAAACTAGAGCTCAAGCGATGGCCAATGAAAGGATGGACAAACTTGAAGAATCCGTGCAAACCCTCCACGTTCAGCTTAGCAGACTATGTAGCATGGTCGAGAAAATAATCCCGAAGGTCAAGGAGCAAGCCCACAAGGAGGCATATAATGGCAATGGACACAATGAGGGTGAGTCTAGCCACTCTCCTCATGTATGGCACACCCACCAACAACCCAGTCAGTGACCTCCCAAGTTGGATATGCATAAATTTGACGTTCTCACCCATTGGCATGGATAGCACAAATGGAGCAGTATTTCAAACTGAATCACATCTTAGATGATGAGACTCAGCTTATGTTGGGGAGCATGTACTTGGACAATGAAAAGTGGCAATGGTGGGAATGGCATCAACGTTGCACTGGACCTTTTAGGACTTGGACCAAATTTACAAAAGCTCTTCAAGACCACTTTGACCAGGAATCATCTTTTTTGGGTCGTCTTACTAAGCTCCGAAAGACTGGTACAGTGGATGAATATATTACAGCTTTTGAAGCCTTAGCCTTCCGCACTTGGGGTCTCTTAGATGTGTTCTACATGGAATGTTTTATCAGCGGTCTTAAAGAAGCCATCAAAGCTCAAGTCCTACTGCACCACCCTCCCACGTGGACGGAGACTTGCAAGGTAGCTCGTAACGTGGAACGTGCATTAGCAGCCCAATACAGTCGCCCAAATTTCTCCGCTAAAGGTCGCCCCCCACAGGCTCACAACACAACTCAAACACTTAAGGTCCAAAAGGTGTCACCTGCGGAAATGGCCGACAGAAGAAAGCAAAGACTATGTTACTACTGTGATGAAAAATACTCCCCAGGTCATAAATGCAAGGAGCCCAAATTTTTTCAAATAGATGCCACTGACTACAACTCAACAGAGGAAGATCCACCACTTGAGGAACATGAGGCACTAGAAGATGACAACCAAAAGGACAATGTCTCTGACGAACCAGTTATTTCGCTGCATGCGTTGGCAGGGATTTCTTCCCCTCAAACTCTCAAAATTAGAGGTTTTCTTAAACATCGCCCAGTAGTAGTGTTGATTGATAGTGGAAGTACACATAATTTCATCCATCAAAAAGTCCCAGAAGCAGTGCATTGTTTCGTACGAGCAGTTTCTAACTTCCAAGTCCAAATTGCGGATGGGGGCACAATGAAATGTGAAGGCCACTGTGAAAATGTCAAATATCAAATGGGGGATTATCACTTGAAAACCCACATGTTTTCCATACACATGGGGGGTTGTGACATTTTCCTCGGCGTTGAATGGCTCCGCACTCTTGGGCCAATCACAATGGATTTCCAGGAGTTATATATGAGTTTTAAGCAGAACAACTACACACATACCCTCCTTGGACTCCAGGCAAGAGCCCCCTTTATCATCAACTCGCATAGGATGGAAAAATTGTTAAAAAAGGGCAATCATGGAGTGGTAGCTCAATTTAATGCCATCTAAGCAGTCGAAACCAAGTCCTTGCCAATTCATACTGAGATGCAACAGATTTTAAATAACCATCTGCCGGTCTTTGACAAGCCTCATGAGCTTCCACCCTCGCGAGGGGAACATGATCATAGCATCACCTTGGTTCCAGGGGCCCAACCCCCAAATGTGCTCCATACAGATATTCGTTCACCCAAAAGAATGAAATAGAAAAAATAATCAAGGAACTTTTGGAAGCAAGGGTCATTCGTCCCAGCATTAGTCCTTATTCATCCCCAGTGGTCATGGTGCTCAAGAAAGATGGGGAGTGGCGGATGTGTCCCGACTTCAGGGCCCTCAATAAGTTGACAGTCAAAGATAAATTTCCCATCCCGGTGGTTGACGATTTGCTGGATGAACTCAATGGGGCTCAATTCTTCACTAAGCTGGATCTTCGCTCAGGCTACCACCAAATTCGCATGAAGAAAGTCGACATTCCCAAGACCGCTTTCAGAACTCATGAAGGCCATTATGAGTTCATGGTCATGCCATTTGGTCTTTGTAATGCCCCCTCTAGATATGCTAAAAAATAGAGCACTTGTAAGCATAGGCACAAATGAGGTTGTATTTGTACACGATATCATTTTGTCAATCGATCTTAGACATTCACCAATGGAAAGCGAATTAAAGAGATGAGAAGGTATGAGATCATGGAATGAATGTTGTTTAGTATGCCTAAATGAATTAGGCACTTATATTTGTTCATGTCATGCATGAAATTCTAGAGATCAAAGGTATATGGCTGAATGAAAATAATAAAGATGTATTAGTTATATCAACGTCAAAAATTGGACTTCCTGTGTAGTTCCGTGAGAGTTCTTGCACTATGAAACTTTATAAAAGTGCAGGACAAATGTAACAAAACGTTTTGGAACTTGGTCTTTTTACAAGATGCAATTCTCAATTTTCCCTTTGATGTATTGTTGTAGGGAAAAGTATCCGACTCGGATGACCCTAACCCACTCTAAGGGTGACAGTTCCTTAGCAACAACTGTAAAGCAAACTACTGAAGGTTTTCTTCTTTATGAAAGCAAAAGAGAATGGAAGAAGCACTAACCGTTGCCTTGCGCTTAATATCGAATCCAAACTCTCCTCTTTGGCCACTTGCTCCTAGCTCTTTGTCCTTCTGCTCACCCAGCTACAATGAGATCCTGCACAATGACAAAGAAGGAAACTACAAGAGGCATGCAATCATAACTGGTTCATGGATTAGTGTAAACCAAACATGCAATCATCACAATACATAATTGAACAAAAGCACATAGAAGAACCTCAATAGATTTTATTAATGAAGAAATAAAGGTTCTGAGAGGATTACAACCATTGCAGGTTCCAACCCAGCAACACCTCCCAGCAGAAAGAATTGCTCTTCTTCACCTCTCTCAAACAATCACCCAATAACTCAAGAATGAAACCAACAGCATATCATTACTTTGCACAAAATCCCAGCCTCTTGAGCTCATAGGAGAGAGCCCAATATATAGAAGAATTGAGAAAGGATGAGTCAGCTTGCAACTGATGTGTAGCTGCCTTGTGTCCTCTCTCTCTTCAGTTAATCTTTAGTTGATCTTCAGTTCTTGAGTCCACTTGGTGAACCTTGCTTCCACTTGGAGAAACAAATCCTTTGACTCATCACAAGTCGAAATACCTGATCCAAGTGTCATTTTTGGAAGATTCCAAAGCAATGACTCACTGTGCCACATGTCCAAACTCGCCCAGCGCAGGTGGGCTTTGTTCCACCTGCTTTGCAACGCAGGTACACCATGGAGCAGTTGTGTTTCAGCACAGAAGCCTAGTGGAGCACCTGCTTTGATTTCAGGATTGCTTGTTTTTGAGTGTTTTCAAGTGGAGAACTGATCTGAGAACTGTTGGTTTGCTGACCTTGTTCCTCTAGGGGTAGGAACATCATGTTTAGGGAACTTTGGATCCCTTGGATTATTGACAATTCATGCTTGTTGCTGTAAGGCACAAAATTGTCTATAACAGATGCCCCCTAAAGTATGAGGTCGTTTATCGGGTGAAATGCTTTATTGAGAGGATCCGAAGTTCATTCAATCTGCTGAGAAGTGTCCTATAATAAGATACAATACAATACATTATTTTTCATACATTTTTCATGATCTAGCTGAGGCGGGCATTCCCATGCTCAGCTTTATAAACACATTTTGGTACATAGAACAGACGATCGTCTGATGGTAGACTGATAATTCTCTGCTGAAATTATCATCCTTTGAGAAGGATGATCATCTGCTGCAATGATGTACATATCAAATGTCTTTATGTCCTGAATATATATCGCAGCCCGGATGGATGAAACTAGATCCGGGGTCTTCAGTCTCTTTCGATCTTCACTCGATGTACAAGTCGATCCATGTGAGGATTTCTTGAAGTCGAACATGGAAAGACATCGCTTG
Source organism: Pinus tabuliformis (assembly GCA_031772625.1). NCBI lineage: Eukaryota > Viridiplantae > Streptophyta > Pinopsida > Pinales > Pinaceae > Pinus > Pinus tabuliformis. The sequence goes on along the minus strand of CM062808.1, from coordinate 87,235,344 downwards.
ATTACCGGTCAATAATGTAAACCGTTAACAAGCGCGAGAGGAATCACTGATAAGGATGATGACCCTCAAGGTACAACAGTACAATTCACATGGTGGGAATAAAGGACTTGGTGTCGACCACCATGCAAAATCTTCTGGTCGAAGGTCATTGATGTATACCTGTCGCCGGAAGTGAGAAGCCTGCCATTGAGGCATGCAAGCTTCAAAGTACTGAGAGGGTTGTTCCTAGATCAACTCCTTGGATAATGAGCTGATGTCGACAAGGAGCGATCCGTCAACGGAGGGCCTTAATGAATCCCACATCAGTGACACGGAACGGAGCTAGTGATTATGATGAGGTGAAAACAAACTGTGATGTATGATTCAGGGTGGCGGTCATGAAGTGGATGAAGGATAATGTATGGCAGTGGGTGGATCACGGTTGACTCTTTACAGAACCACATCTCTTGAACATATAATGACACTGATGTGATGGATTGGTAGCATTACCCCAACTATGGATGGTGTGGCGAGGACCATGGTGATGATACCGGCGAATGAAACAACCCAACCCGATGTGATACGGAGGACAAAGTGTCATGTTCAAGAGCGACTTGCTACCATTAAAGCTGTGAGGTTCTCCCAATTTTTCCCCAGTCATTGCTGACCAGTACCTCTTTATTTTTGTCAAGCTTGAGGAGGATAACATATGCTTGTTCTATAACCTGCCCTTCGGGCAAGCCCATCGCTATGTTTTAACGAGCCTAGCGATAGGGAAACTCGTTCTCGTCTAAAGACAAGTTTGTCGTTATTTAATAAATTTAACGAGTCTAACGACAAGGATAACTCGGTCCTTTTCATTTTTAGAGAGTCTGAAAAGGTACATAAAGTCAACTCCAGAATTCCTTTTTCGTCAGCCAATCCCTTAGGTCCGAAAAAGTATAAAACAATACAGAAGGGATGAGTTTTCGGTACTTTTAACGAGCCGAACAAAACAAGCGCTCGATCTTTTTGTGCAATAATCCCTCAGGTCCAAAAAGATTAAAATCTAGAGGAGGGATAGCTTTCCAGTTGCTTTAACGAGCTGGAAGGCCAAAACTCGGCAAACTTTTCATATTTTACGAGTCAGTGAAAAGAGCTCAAAGAAGACTCGCCTTTTGAGGAACGAGTGATAAACAGGGGAGCAGCAGATTCCAGGTACAGGTTGGAATATTCCAATCATGGCAGTGTCACAAGGATGGCTTAGTGAAATCACTCTTCGCAGCTGTTCCTCAAAAGAAGGTAAACAATCATATGGAGATGAACGATTGGCCAAATGAACGGATGGAGGTGATGGCATAAAAACACGACCAAGGGCTTTTAATATGGCAGTCAAAGGTTACATTTTACCAAGGTTATTTACCGGTTCATTTTTTCTGGGTGAGCTTGAACTCTAGGGGAAGATTGCTCACAACTTATGTTTATTTTTTAACGAGCATGAACATTTCTAAAACTGCTCGGATCTTGTGTTTATTTTTTAACGAGCATGAACATTGCTAAAACTGCTCGAATATACCAGTCGTAATACAAGGAACGCCTCAGGTGAGGTAGTCATTTTTAAGGAGCTATACCTCACTAGTTACTCCAATTTGGCAAGTTTTAACTTTTGCCCCACATCCTTTCTTTATATAAGTTAGGAAACGACCAATCCAAAAAACAGATAAAATGACCGCTCTTTGCTCACACTCCAAAAGGTTTGCATGCCCCCAGGTATAAAGTATAATTTCAAAGCTGCGCCTCCTCCGTCTCACCCCTGTTTTTCTAATGGTCGCCTTGCTATATTTTTAACGATACTTGTCTTCTCGTTATTTTTCGGTGTCGACGGTACTTGTCTTCCCATCAGTTCACTTTCAGATTTTTGCAAGATCGCCACAGATAAAACATTGGTGTTACGGAGGGAGGGTTGCCTCTTACTTATTATCTGGAAAATGGTTCTGCTTGCTGCCGCAAACTATACTCTTTTTCCCGGCGATGTCTAACGTTAGGTTACTAAAGATGGTGACCACTTGTTGCAGCAATAGAATCTCTTTCTTTGGAGGCTGCCCCTACTTATCCTTCAAAACATATGTTTCGATGGGTGAGGCTTGTCTTCAAAGATGGTTACTACTTGCTACCACAAATGGTCCCCTTCCTCGGTGTCCTGATTACCTAGACAAGGGGAGCGAGAAACAGATTATCTCACTCACATAACTTTGACAAAAGAATAATATTCTAGAACAACCCTCTCTTCCTTCCTTCGGACGGGGTACGGACTAGTCATATTCTTCTGCGGAAATCAACTTTATACCCAAGGTTTCCTCTGCCCAAGGCAGGCCAGGGTGCATGCCCCTTGGGTCCCAGTTCTTTCTTTCCGAATCACTCGCATTCATCGGGAAGTAGAACCGGGGGTGGAGGCATTCCTTGAGTGAATAGACCGTTAAGGGATGGTATTTGACTATTTGCGATGCGTGATCCTGGAAATGAAAGTTGGTCTACGAGCTTGACCATTCTTCCTTCGTGCGGAAAACACATAACTCTAAAGAGTGAGGATACTATCGCCTCCATGCAATATATATAGTCTCGTCCAAGGAGTAAATTATATGCCAAGGGTCCCTGGACGACCATGATGTTCATATGAACTGTCTTCCCTTTCAATGTAACTGGAACATTGGGGATAATCCCTAACGGGTGACTGGTTCCTTTATCAAAACCTGATAGATTTCTCATCTCAGGCAAAAGCGCCGGGCAACCCAGTGCTTTCCAAGCAACAGAGGAAAGGATACTCACAGATGCCCCTTCATCAATGATAGTTCCAGCCATCACCATTCTGTAGATTTGGACTATGATTCTGAATGGGATACTGGCTGGTAACCGGGGTCTGCCTAGTTGATTCCAATCAAAGGATACAACTAGGTTGCTTGGTGGTGGGACTGAGTATACGGCCGGATACGACCCTGACGATGTTCCTTCCTGCGACAAAGGAATGGGCGCATTGCCCTGATGCTCATCAGAGTCTGTGTTGATGAAAAGAATGTGGACAGTGTCATCCTTATCCTCTTCAGTGAGGGTGTCATTTGAAGATGGATCTTCAATGACGGAGTCATTGGATGATGAAACCTCTGAAGGAAGAACCAGGTCAACTGCCGTTTCGACCTTTAGACTTTCGTCTGGTCTGGATTCAGTTGGTTCATTCTCAATGACCGACACTTCAGCTGACCACTTGAGCGGGCCAGCTGGATTTTCAACTATCGAGGGATTAGGCATGAGTTTTTGGTATCCAGGAGGAAGTCGTAACGGTGATACCGGACGATCTTCCAAAACTCTCTTCGCCTCATCTAAGAATGGACATCGGTGAATGGCGTGATCGCCTTCACACAACATACAGGGTGATCTTGGTCTCCCTTTTCATCCTTCACTCTTGTTAGTTGATGGACTGCAATCAACATGACTACCAGAGGTTGATGCTACCGGATTGTGCAACCTGGGGGACCAGTCCCTTAGTATCCGGGGAATACAAGGACAATCACGATGGAAGTGGGTCCCTTTGCAAATGACACATGGAGATTTAGGCCCGGTCGGTGCAGTGTGTGGGTTTTTGTCAGCTATCTTTTGCTTGCCCCCAGTCGCCTTCGCCATAGGCTCCTTCTGCTTCTTTTCTTTCTTCTTCTTTTCCTTCTTCTCCTTGGGAGGCTGACTTCTGCCAGCTCTACCTCGTGAAGATGAAGGATCAGAGGAAGTATTGTAAGAAGTGGAAGGCTGGTGGGTAGTCTTAGACTGGTCTGACTGTTGATTCGACTGCTCAGGATTAGTGGCGATCTGGACTACATTAGTTGAAAAGAGCCATACAGGTAGGCCAATTGTCAATCCTGGAAGTGACAATGTGGCCATATGAGGCGCACCAACATCTCCCCAAGAGGAGAAGGGATTGGGACTTCCACCAAGGTGACTTCCTTGGTTGGTGGGCTCCATACTTTTCAACTGAAAGATCAACGTGGGAATAACAGGTGATTTTGTTCCGCTTAAAATAAATTTTATTAACGACGCTTTTAGACACAAACTTGCTTTTTCATGTTTTAAGAGTCGAGAAAAAGCTAAAGATGACTCTAGTCACCTTCGATGTTTTAACGAGCCCGAAGTGACAAATGCTCGGTTGGACTTTTTCAGTTATAGAGTTTGAAAAAGGCCAAAAGAAACTGCTCTAGAGTTCTAGGCAGAGGGTGTGCCAAACCTTTTGCAAAACCACGGAATACGTTTTACGGTACGTGTGGTCAATCTTCGTGAATGCTGTGTTCACTGCATTGCGATTGGTAGGGCGGCCGACACGGCTTCCTATGGATAAAGGCTTTGTTCCTATAGGGGTCTCCCAATATATACGCGACGGTACGTGGGAGCACAAGTCCGTATTAGTGCCACCGATTCTCAGGAGGAATCACCCTCCTTCGTAGAAATCGATAGTCACTAAGTTTAACGACGCCGGAACACGTCTCTACCTAGACCTCTAGATGTTTGCGTTATGTTACAAAGCATTGTTATGTAAATTGGATTTATTTTAATGTTGATCTTGCTTATCAGTTTGCCTTTAAGGATCACCACGAGATGTATATAACAAATTCCTGAATGCAGTCTAAGATGAGAAGCAAACTTTTCAATCTTTCAACTTTGAAAACCTTAACTACTGAGGGAAAAGAAAGGCAAATCTTTTCACACAGATCATAGAACACACACTAAAATGCAAATTTTTCCTAAATCGTCAAGCACACAGTCAAATGCAAAATGCACAATGCATGTATTTTCTTTTCCCTTTCTTAATGTGGATGGATACAAAAAGAAAGTGGTTATATAACTTTGATTTCGATTTAAAGCGAAAGTAAACAAGCTTGTCCAAAATCAAAAGACACCTTATGATTCACTTGTTTAATCACTGGAAATACATGAAATCAAACCAAACTAACGAAAGTAAAAAGACTAATCAGCTATGGACAACAAACAAGCTAACTCTTTAGACCAGCAAAATGCCTAACACAGGTTCAGATCTAAGAGGCCAAAAGCATGACTAGTTTACTTTTCGTTATGGGAAATTGTAAATGACGTAAGAAATACAAAAGAACAAGTACAATTTCATTATATAACAGAGGCTGAATGATGGCAAGTAATTATTGGTTTCAAAACAGGCACAAGACTGACACCTAGCAGCAAAACTAAGTGAAAACAGGCAAGAGAAATGAGGAAACCCCAAATGCACTAAGCAAATTTGGGCCAACGCAGGCTCTGCACAGCCAAACTGGCTCTCAGGGCAGGTGCTCCCTTCGGGACCTGCGTTGCAAAGCAGGTAGCCTGTGTACTACCTGCTTTGGAAAACGAGAAATTCGTTTTCACAGTTTCCGGGTCATAATTTTCTCAAAAATGCACGGTTTTTGCTCAAATCAGAAGCATTCAGTCAAGCATAATCAAAGGGATGATTTAGAAGGTGCAAAGCTATCACTAAGAGCTTACAAGGATCTTTGTAGATCAGCTCTTCAAATCATGAATCTGCTCAGAGAATGAGCAAGAGTAGCAGCCCCTCTACTTCGCTTTCGATATAGTCAAACGCTTTTCGATTTGGTACTCTTTTGTTCAAGAAATGAATAGCAAAATACTACAAACACAATCAAACGGATACGATCCCCAGTGGAGTCGCCAGTTTGTTGTAGGGAAAAGTATCCGACTCGGATGACCCTAACCCACTCTAAGGGTGACAGTTCCTTAGCAACAACTGTAAAGCAAACTACTGAAGGTTTTCTTCTTTATGAAAGCAAAAGAGAATGGAAGAAGCACTAACCGTTGCCTTGCGCTTAATATCGAATCCAAACTCTCCTCTTTGGCCATTTGCTCCTATCTCTTTGTCCTTCTGCTCTCCCAGCTACAATGAGATCCTGCACAATGACAAAGAAGGAAACTACAAGAGGCATGCAATCATAACTGGTTCATGGATTAGTGTAAACCAAACATGCAATCATCACAATACATAATTGAACAAAAGCACATAGAAGAACCTCAATAGCTTTTATTAATGAAGAAATAAAGGTTCTGAGAGGATTACAACCATTGCAGGTTCCAACCCAGCAACACCTCCCAGCAGAAAGAATTGCTCTTCTTCACCTCTCTCAAACAATCACCCAATAACTCAAGAATGAAACCAACAGCATATCATTACTTTGCAAAAAATTCCAGCCTCTTGAGCTCATAGGAGAGAGCCCAATATATAGAAGAATTGAGAAAGGATGAGTCAGCTTGCAACTGATGTGTAGCTGCCTTGTGTCCTCTCTCTCTTCAGTTAATCTTTAGTTGATCTTCAGTTCTTGAGTCCACTTGGTGAACCTTGCTTCCACTTGGAGAAACAAAGCCTTTGACTCATCACAAGTCGAAATACCTGATCCAAGTGTCATTTTTGGAAGATTCCAAAGCAATGACTCACTGTGCCACATGTCCAAACTCGCCCAGCGCAGGTGGGCTTTGTTCCACATGCTTTGCAACGCAGGTACACCATGGAGCAGTTGTGTTTCAGCGCAGAAGCCTAGTGGAGCACCTGCTTTGATTTCAAGATTGCTTGTTTTTGAGTGTTTTCAAGTGGAGAACTGATCTGAGAGCTGTTGGTTTGCTGACCTTGTTCCTCTAGGGGTAGGAACATCATGTTTAGGGAACTTTGGATCCCTTGGATTATTGACAATTCATGCTTGTTGCTGTAAGGCACAAAATTGTCTATAACATGTATCCAAGTCAAAGGGATTGAAATATTTGAAATACGAACCAAAGGATTTGAATTTCCACAAGGTAAGTGTGTTTCAAATATTTAGTCCAATGCCTCTGGACTCAATTTTATTTTAAAGATGAACTTTTTATTAGTTTTAATGATTCGATGTAACTATGGTTGCCGCATATAATTTGTAGATACTCTCGAGTCTTAAATACATGGAGTTTGATGGAAGGTTACATCCCCATGCTTTTGAAATCCATGCCGGTGATACCCTCGAGTCTTAAATACATGGAGTTTGATGGAAGGTTACATCCCCATGCCTTTGAAATCTCTTCCGATGATCTTCAGCAACTCGCAGTTTGCGGATACTAAAATTGTCTGAAGACCTGGGAGATCTAGTAAATGGTTTGCGAGAACCGACACTTTCATATTGCAGATCTATACAGGAGTTACCAGCCTCAATTTCAAAGCTCCAATCTTTAAGAGTAATTAGAATGGAGGACTGTTCGAGTATAATGCAATTGCCTGAAGATTTTGGATCATTGATTTCTCTGCAAAAACTCAATTTGCAGGGTTGCAACGTTGGGTATTTTTCAATGGGGAAAATACCAAAAACCAAATATTCAAACACACAGAGGCAATGCTCTGTTTCTTTTGCTCCAGGATCTTTTGTGCACAGAGGAGCAAAAAAAAATTCACAGAGAGACAGAGTATTTCACCATAAAATATTTCTATTCATTAAAACAAAAAAAATATTCACTCTGTCTTCATATGAGAATTTACACTGCTGGAAAAATTCCCATTAACATTTACTGTTGTAAAACCTCCATTCACATTTACTGGTGTAAAAAAATTTTACATACTGCTGTAAAAACAAAAATTTACAGAGGCTTACAAAAGAGGCTTACAAAACACGCTCCACCATTTTCTTTATGCACTTGCAAAACCACACATGGTTTTTCTTACACCTCTATTTTACTATGCCTCACAAAAACATTACAAAAAGACATTTGTGCACTGTTGTGCATACATCCTCTGGTTCTTCTTTTCGCTGCTGCGAACACATTACATTCACCTCCCGTGTGCCATACCTTATGAAAAGTCAACACTCTCAAAAAACAAATATACGACCTCCCTCTTTTAAATATTACATTACATAAAAACGACCATACCTATCATTAAATGTGCCATTCCTTTTACATACAAAACTTACGTGCTATATAAAAGATATTGAAACGTGCCCATAACATTATTAAAAGCATCTACCTAAAAACTACGAACAGCACATAAATTCATTAAGTTCTTTCATTCGGCGGTCAAACCATAAGTCTTTTACTCCACGCAATGCATTGATTTGACGTTTGTTGGTATGCAGATTCAATCAATCAACGGCGGAGAACACGGGAGTAGATCCGACGGTGGAGAAAGATATCGGAAGGCCTCATGCTATAGAACTTTATCTTCCGATAAATTACGTTGGCTGATGTCAGGTGAATGACACGCGTCTGCACCAAATCGCATCGGAGCCAAGAATACGGAAACAACTTTTCCAGAAAAGCGGTGCGATATGCTTCTGGGCGGTTTGTGGTTTCATGCTGGTGGTTTTGGGTGAGAACGCACGGCTGCGTTGAAATTATAACTTCAACACTCCCCTTTAATTTCAACAGCTGGGCATTCGGTCATACCGAGACACTTTCTCAAAAATTCAAAGCTTTTCTGATCCAATGGCTTTGTCAAGATGTCCGCAACCTGTTCTTGAGTCCTGCAATGTTTCAAGACAATTTCTCCATTGTTCACCAATTCTCTGATGTAGTGAAACCTTGTATCAATGTGTTTCGTTCTTTTATGAAACACTGAATTCTTTGACAATGCAATAGCTGAGCTATTGTCACAAAAGATCACTGTCGCTTTTGCCTGCTCTTGGCCTAAGCTTCTCAACATCCTTCTCATCCATACTGCTTGACATGCTGCTGTTGTCGCTGCCACATATTCAGCCTCTGCTGTAGACAATGCTACAATGGACTGCTTCTTAGAAGCCCATGAGATGGCTCCTGAACCCATATTAAAAACATAACCGGAAGTGCTCTTCCGATCATCTACACTTCCAGCCCAATCGCTATCTGTGTACCCAACCAAATCTGAATTTTCTGAGGCATGATATAGAATTCCAAACATTTTAGTGCCTTTGACATACCTTAAAATTCTCTTTGCTGCCTGCCAATGTGCCTCCTTTGGCCTCTCCATAAATCTGGAAATCAAACTAACAGCATACATTAAATCAGGCCTAGTTGCTGTTAAATACATAAGGCTGCCCACAATGCTTTTATACAAGCTAGGATCAAAATCCTTGCTGCTGTCCTCTCTGCTGAGCTTTAATCCCATCACTGTGGGAGTGATTGCTGCCTTGCATTCTTCCATCTTAAATCTGCTCAAAATTTGATTTACATATCTTGCTTGAGATATAAAAATTCCTTTTTCATTTTGCTCTACTTCTATGCCTAAGAAGTATCTCAAGAAACCCATATCAGTCATTTCAAATTCATCCTTCATGACTGATTTAAAATTCTTAATGAGCTAATCATCATTACCTATGAAAATAACATCATCAACATACAAGACAACAATTAAAATTTTACCATCCTTTTCCTTGATGTAGACTGTGGGTTCTCCTTCACATTTGTCGAATTCATTATCCAGTATATAAGAATCTATCCTGCTGTACCATGCTCTTGGCGCTTGCTTCAGTCCATAAAGAGCTTTCTTCAATCTGCACACTTTGTGCTCTTCTCCTTTCTTCTCATATCCAAGAGGCTGTTCCACATAGACCTCTTCCTTTAACACTCCATTTAGGAATGCTGATTTCACATCCATTTGGTAGACTTTCCATTTGTTTTGTGCTGCTATGGACAGCACTGCTCTCACGGTTTCCATTCTTGCAACCGGTGCGAAAGTCTCCTCATAATCTCTCCCATACTGCTGCTTGTACCCTTTGACAACCAGCCTTGCTTTATGCCTTTCAATCTTGCCTTCAGCATTGCTCTTGGTCTTGTAGACCCATTTCACACCAATGACTTCTTTGCCTTTTGGTAGCTCAACCAAGTCCCATGTTTTGTTTCTCTCTATGGCATTCATCTCCTCATCCATAGCTTCTATCCATTTCCTATCTTTGATTGCTTCTTCGAAATGAATAGGATCATCAACATGACAATACAAGGCAAATAAGGAATTCATTCCTTCATCATAAATATCACTTAGATTTCTAAATTTCTTACCTCTTTCACTTGGTGTGCAAGTGCTTGAAGATGCACTTGAGTTTCCTCCTTGTGGTGTGCTTGGAGAAGCACTCTCATTTATCCTCAATGGTGTACCTTGCTGTCTTTGTGTTGTCCTCAATGGTGTCCCTTGCTGTCCTTGTGTTGGCGCTGCTGTTTGGGGATTCATTTCAGCCACTTCCTCTTCATCTTCATCATGAGACAAACAGTTCTTGACATTCACTGTTTTCTCTATGCTTCCATCCCAAGCTTCCTCTTCAATGAATTGAACATCCCTGCTGACAAAAAACTTCTTGGTAGATGGAATGTACAGCCTGTAGGCTTTGGATTCATCACTGTATCCAATGAAGATGCATTTCTCCCCTTTGCTGTCCAACTTCCTCCTTAGCTGATCTGGTATGTGTGCATAGGCCACACACCCAAAAACTCTCATGTGGGTAACTCCTTGCTTTCTCCCACTCCATGCCTCTTCTGGCACTTTGTTCATGACTGCTTTTGTAGGACACCTGTTCAATATATAAACTGCACAATGTACAGCTTCAGCCCAATACTCATTTGGCAAATGCTTTGCCTTCAGCATGCTCCTCGCCATATCCATGATGGTCCTGTTCTTCCTTTCAGCAACTCCATTTTGCTGCGGAGTGTACCTTGCTATAAACAGTTTATGAATTCCATTTTCTCTACAAAATCTTAGGAATTCCTTGGAGATATACTCACCTCCTCTATCAGTTCTCAAAACTTTAATGTGCAGCCCGCTTTGGTTTTCAACAAATGCTTTGAAATTTTGGAATTTCTCAAAGACTTCACTTTTGTTCTTGAGGAAATATATCCAAGTCTTTCTTGTACAGTCATCAATGAATGTTAAAAAATATAGGCTGCCAGCTAATGATGGAGCTTGCATTGGTCCACACAAATCTGAGTGGATAATCTCTAAGGGTGCCTTTGCCCTTATGCTCTTCCCTGATGGAAAACTTTCTCTGTGTTGTTTTCCCAAAATGCAGCCTTCACAAAGGCTGTCCGGTTTCTCTATCAATGGTAGTCCTCTTACCATTCCTTTCCTGCTCAATAATTTTAGACTTCCAAAATTTAGATGCCTGAATCTCAAGTGCCATAACCAGTTTTCATCCTTTGGCATGCTTTGGAAGGCCTCTTGGGTAACTACTGCCATTTCCTTCTTGTTCTTCATGTCTGCCCTAATCCGGAGAGGGAACATTCTATTCCTTGTCATCTTCACTTCAGCAATGCATCTTTTGCTGGGTGGTATATCCATGATGGTGCACACATCATTTACAAAGTAAACATTGTAACCCTTTTGGATAAGCTGTCCAACACTCAATAGGTTACATCTCATTCTGGGAACATAGTAGACATCTGCTATGGTTTTCCTTTCTCCTTGTTTTGTAAATATTTTTACCTCCCCTTTTCCCATAACAGACACTTTACTATCAGTTCCTAGTGTGACCTCAGACTTCAAGTTTTGATTTAAGACTGAGAAGAGGGCAATGTTTCCTGTCATATGGTTGTTGCAACCTGAGTCTAAAAACCATATGTCCTCACTATGTGTTTCAGCCATGTTACAAGCTAACAGGACATTATCTTGACTGCTGTTTTCTCTTGTAACATTTGCATTTTGTCTGTTGTTCTTATCATGTTGTTTCTTTCTACAATCACTAGCATAATGTCCATACTTTTTGCAATAATAGCATTGAACATTAGATTTATCATACCTCTGTCCTTGAGCCTGATACTGCTCTCTTTGTTGGCTGCTGCCTTGACCTTGGTTCTGATTTGGATTGCTGCCTCTTCCTTGTGCATTTGATGGGCTGTTCCTTCCACCTCTGTTCTGGCTTCTGCCTCTTCCTCTTCGGTTCCCTCTTCCTTGACCTCTTCCTCTTCCAAAGGACATCTGGGTCTTGAAGGCTTGCTCAAGAGATGAGTTTTCATTCCTACTCAACCTCTGCTCATGTGTTATCAGTGATGCATGTAGCTCATCAACTGAATAGTTTGAGAGATCCTTTGTCTCTTCAATGGTGGTGACTATGGCATCAAACCTTGAGGGTAAGACCCTCAATGTTTTCTCCACTATTCTTCTGTCTTCAATGGTTTCTCCATGAGTTCTCATTTGTGTGATTACACCAATCACACGAGTGAAGAATGATTCAATGTTGTCTGACTCCTTCATGTTCAAATTTTCAAAATCCTTTCTCAGCATTTGCAATTTTGCTGTCTTCACTCTCTCCATGCCTTGATAGACTGTCTTGAGGGTTTGCCATGCTTCATTTGATGTTTTAGCTGCTGCTATCCTTGGAAATATACTATGGTCTACTGCTAGATGCAACAATAAAATGGCCTTTGCATCCTTCTTCCTATTGCTCTTCAGCAGATCCTTCTCTCCCTGAGTTAATGCATTGAACTCAGTTTCATCTGCTGGTTCTTCAAAACCTTCCTCAACTATTTCCCATAAATCTTGAGAGGCAAACAAGGCTCTCATAGTTATAGACCAGTAGTCATAGTTCTTCCCATTAAACTGTGGGAACTGGGTATTAAACATACCCATACCAGTGCTTGCGCTAGCCATTCCTTGACTGTGTATTTAAAACAACTGACTGCTTCTTCAGCAACACAAAAAAAACTTTGTGAAATACCTGAGTCCTTTGCCTGAGACTTTACTTTGCTGGAGAAGATCTGCTGCTGCAACAAAGACTCCTCCCTTCAGCTTCTTTGTCACCTTCAAAGAGCCTAATCCTGCTCTGATACCACTGTTGGGTATTTTTCAATGGGGAAAATACCAAAAACCAAATATTCAAACACACAGATGCAATGCTCTGTTTCTTTTGCTCCAGGATCTTTTGTGCACAGAGGAGCAAAAAAAAATTCACAGAGAGACAGAGTATTTCACCATAAAATATTTCTATTCATTAAAGCAAAAAAAACATTCACTCTGTCTTCATATGAGAATTTACACTGCTGGAAAAATTCCCATTAACATTTACTGCTGTAAAACCTCCATTCACATTTACTGGTGTAAAACAATTTTACATACTGCTGTAAAAACAAAAATTTACAGAGGCTTACAAAAGAGGCTTACAAAACATGCTCCACCATTTTCTTTATGCACTTGCAAAACCACACATGGTTTTTCTTACACCTCTATTTTACTATGCCTCACAAAAACATTACAAAAAGACATTTGTGCACTGTTGTGCATACATCCTCTGGTTCTTCTTTTCGCTGCTGCGAACACATTACATTCACCTCCCGTGTGCCATACCTTATGAAAAGTCAACACTCTCAAAAAACAAATATACGACCTCCCTCTTTTAAATATTACATTACATAAAAACGACCATACCTATCATTAAATGTGCCATTCCTTTTACATACAAAACTTACATGCTATATAAAAGATATTGAAACGTGCCCATAACATTATTAAAAGCATCTACCTAAAAACTACGAACAGCACATAAATTCATTAAGTTCTTTCATTCGGCGGTCAAACCATAAGTCTTTTACTCCACGCAATGCATTGATTTGACGTTTGTTGGTATGCAGCTTCAATCGATCAACGGCGGAGAACACGAGAGTAGATCCGACGGTGGAGAAAGATATCGGAAGGCCTCATGCTACAGAACTTTATCTTTCGATAAATTACGTTGGCTGATGTCAGGTGAATGACACGCGTCTGCACCAAATCGCATCGGAGCCAAGAATACGGAAACAACTTTTCCGGAAAAGCGGTGCGATATGCTTCTGGGCGGTTTGTGGTTTCATGCTGGTGGTTTTGGGTGAGAACGCACGGCTGCGTTGAAATTATAACTTCAACATGCAAGACACTCGTGTTTGTTTATGATGTGCTTCGAAAAGTGATATCAACATTCGACACTGCAGATCAATCACAGGGAGAAGATGGAAAGTATTGTTATATTCAGATGAGAGCGAAGATGGTGAGAGACGAGAAAGGTGCTTTTAAATATGTCGTGAATTGGAGAAAATTTTATTGTGTAACTGTAGAAGTTACACAGTTTGACACAACTTGTACAAACAAACCATAGAGAGCAATATTGAGCTGTTAAAAGAACTGTTTGCAACTGGAAGGGAACCAACCACTGATATATTTTAGAGAAATAAAAACTATGCATCACAGAAGGCATTGAGTTATGTCTTTTGTTATAACTCTTTTTAAAAACAGTTTTATCATGTCTATATGTTTATAACAATTTTAGATTTAAGTAATAGCTCAATTGGTTTCAAGTGGTTTGAAGCTATACGTGAAATTCTTTAATATTGCTAAATTTTTCTAATCATGAAATTCTTTAATATTGTTGTTAAATTTTGCTAAGCACAGTTTCAACTTCTTTCAACCCCTTGAAGTGTGACCTCCTAATAAGACTAATTATATCTAACTTACCATCCAAAAAATATAAAGAAATATCGGGATTTCCATACTTTCAATCTACCGTCCAAAAAATATGAATTAGTACAAATTTCCATACTTTCATTCTACCATCCAAAAAAATATAAAGAAGTACACCACATTTCCATACTTTCATTTGAAATAAATAAATAAATATATATTTGAGATCCATGTACTTACTGTTCTCTATTTTAATAACTAATTGTTCTTTACTTTGTTTACATGATAATTTCAGTCTTCAACTGAAAACTCCAGACCTTTTGCATGTGGAGTAGAAGAATTGGAAGGAAAAAGGATCTTCTTGGACATCAGGCCTCTTGACATCCGTTATTATATTCATCTCAGCTTTTTGATTCAACTGTATAATACGATGAAAGATTCTCTTGACTTGGAAGTTATATCAATTCCACTTGTGCAACCAAATACAAATATAAGATTTGAGGTATTTGAAAAGTTCTGAGGTTTTGTGTCTGGTCCTAAAAGAGTCATTGAATGTTAACGAGAGTAGTGAAGTACTTTCTCATTAAATAGTGTCTACGAGACTGAGGATTAGATTTATTGGCAAAGGAGTGCCATGATGTATAGGAGTATAATCACCATAATAGAGAGAAATGGGAAAGTATTTACATTCGATAAATCTAAATTAAGGAATTAGAGGAGGAAAAATGGTCTCAAATGGAGGTTTATTTACAATATTTCTTTCATGGTTAATGAAGTATCTCTATCATAACTCTGTTTTCAACCAAGTAGTGAGAATGTCTATCTTTTGCTAATGTCTGCAAGTGCAGGCTTACTCATTACCATTATTTAGGGAAAACCCCATTATTCAAGGAAAATCACACCACCTAGAATGAGCCATTGTGGTCCTTAAGGAGGCAAGCTTTCACTCCTACAAGATGAGTGGGTCTAACCTATTTCCTAAAATGGTCTCAAACGGAGGTTTATTTACAGTGTTTTTTTCACGGTTAATGAAGTATCTCTATCATAACTCTGTTTTCAAACAAGTAGTGAGAATGTCTATCTTTTGCTGATGTCTGCAAATGCAGGCTTACTCATTACCATATTCAGAGAAAACCCCATTAGTCAAGGAAAACCACACCACCTAGAATGAGCCATTGTGGTGCTTAAGGAGGCAAGATTTCACTCCTACAAGATGAGTGGGTCCAACCTATTTCCTTACGTCCTAAAAAGACATACTCTTAACCAAGCAAAAATAATTTTAAAACATACTCTAGGCACACAGAAAGTTTCTTGCATAAAATTAGTAATTCTTTATTTTTTTTTTGTGGGTTATAATGTTTTAAAAAATTAAAAAATTAAATGTTTACTTGTTTTGAAATTTGTTATGGCAGTAGTTCATCATTTTTTTTTTATATTGTTTTTCAAAGAGGATAAATTAAATGTTAATAAGTAAAATTTTGTATGGAAGATTTATTATCATTTCTAAATTAACATTTTTTTATTGATATATTTATCTAGTGGAGATGGTTTTCAAAAAGAGACATTCATGAAAGAGTTTACATATTTCTTATCAAATGTATTAATAGAGTTTACTAACAACATTTATATCATTGGAATTGATTTGAAAGAGGTATATATATATGTATATAGATATCACATTTATTGCTTATTAATATGCCAAAGTTGAGATAGAGGGGATATATTTGTTAAATTTATTAAAGCATCGGGATATAATATTTTGGATATCCTTCTCTGCTTTAAAAGAAAAAGTAACGTGTAAAAAGAGATGATCATGACAAAGTGAAAAGACTCTTGAAATGTAATGATTATAATATTTTATGGATGATATTAATAGACAAAGATGGGGAAATAATTATCTAAAAAGGGGAAGATATTGTTTTTTTATACAAAGATAGAATGGAAGGCAAAGTAAAAGTGAATCTTGATGAGAATTTTTAAGGAGGATAAACAATAAACATTGTTGACTTAGAACATGTTAGCACAATAATGGAAAATTTGTGCAAAATCATTATTTATGTTCTGTCATGTATTCGTCGAGATTGATTTTCTTATTTAGGCTTCAAATCTTATTATTTAGGAATTTATTCAAATTTCTAAACTACTTTGTAATTCTATCTATGTATTTGAATGTCGTCTTGTTGAATGTGTGAGAAAGAGTGTAGGATTCCTCACCAATGTAGCAGTGTCTCACTTGAGAGCTACATCTCACCATCTTTTCAAATACTTTGTTTTCTATATCTTTTGTCTTGGTATGAGACCTTTGCATGGCTTAACTCACTTCTCTAACACTTATTAGCATGCCACCCTTAGATATTGCACCCTAAGCTCTGATACCAAGATAGGAAATGGAAGGACAAATAATTGGAAAAAAAATGAGATTTTTATTCACTAGTTCTTTAGTCTTCATTGCATTATGTTTTGCCACATTTAAATCATGCGCAACTTCTGCAACCATCGTCCTTTTACTTGTGTATCCTTCATCATTTTTGAAAATTGCTCAGCATGATATCATAAAGTAATGGCATGTACATCCACAGTGAAGAAGAGAATTTCATAGGTATCTTGTAAAGAAATCTAATTCTTGATAGTATCAAGATAGTTGTCAAGGTGAATTAATTCAATTGGTTGCTTGCTTGAAATGCCCTGAATGTTTGAGGGTCAACCGAGAAAATCTCAAGCATAGTTTTGGGTAATTCGAGAAAACCTGGGATGATGATGATGGAGGGGGAGTTACATGTATAAAGACACGTTTGATGAATGAACCATGTATGTGAATGGATATCCTAGTAAATCAGTGATTGTAGTGGTTGGGTACTGATGCATTTCAATGAATGGTTGTTTCTTTATATGGACATCAACATTCTGATATTGATTGTAAATACTAAGTTGTACTAAATATAGACTTTTCTTTTATGGATATTGAGACCAGTACTCATTAAGAGGGATTGTTATAGCATGTAACTCCTACTTGTCTCAATGTATGTGAGATTATTTAATTATTGAGTTTATTAGTCATTATTGGTAGAGTTCTAGGATCTACGAGAATGGCTCTTTTCCTATTAGCTATGAGTTTGTTTCGACCTAGTTGGTTGAGAGATTCTCTCCAATTAGTTAGCTTTATATTAGTGTGTTGTTGAGATATTCTCTCGACCAAATGTTTTTGTGTCCAAGATAGTTTGTCTATTTTGAGAAAACACTTCGTCTATTTATACATAACATTATTTTATTAATGAAAAATGCACATCCAAAGTTATTTTGGTATCAAAGAACGCGGTGCAAAATATAAGGGCCTAAGGTTGTTATGTGGCAATCATTTACCTTTGTGTAATTCATTTGTTAGGAGAGATGGTGATCCATTTGAGTTGATCAAAGGAGGCTCTACCTAACAGATCATAACAAATCATTGTTAGATCAATTCTATACCAAAGGAGACTAGAATTAGAATCTTTTCATATCAAGGAGACCTATATCAAAGGAGATCATTGAAAGATGTCATTTTGTAATTTAGGCCTGTTCAATGTGTGAAGGTTTTTAATGTAATGTTTGAGTAAATGGATGCATCAACTAATTCATGGATGTGTGGGAGTTCATAAAAAGAAATGGAGGTTGTGTACCCTCAAATCAAGTAAAAATTGATGGCTACAAAGAGGTGTGTGAGAAAAATTAGAAGTCACTAAATAAGGGTGTGATGAATAAGATAATTAATAGTTCCATCGAAGCAAGTTGAAGTAGCATCCTACCCACATAATTTTGTGGTAAATGGAAAGGTAAATGGACATGGAATTGTTTCCCTGTGCGCCTTTCCTATGCTCTTTACCTTCTTGTATCTACCTCTTCACTAGTTTTCACTAAGGTAGAATGAATTACTTGAATGCTAGAAATAATCAGCTCGACTCCACGTATATTCTAGATAGAAAGCATTTTTGTTACTCTTAATCTGTTGAAGATTCAACAATTTCATCATATTATTCATCATTTGTAAATGTTGTTCCCATTAAGAAAAGGATTTTTGCAGAAATGGAACCAATCAGATCAATTTACTTTAGCAACTATCTTGGTACTATCAAAAATTGGGTTTCTTTGCAGAATACTTATGAAATCCTCTTCTTCATTATGGATCTACAAGTGATTACTTTACCATATGTTGCTCAATAGTTTTCAAAAATGACAAAGGATGTAGTGGTGAAATTTTGATGGTCATTGGGATTGCACATGATTTAAATGTGGAAACATTTGTTGTAATTAAGACTAAATAATTAGTGAATAAAAATATCATCTTGTTTTTAATTATTTGTCCTTCCATTTCCTATATTGGTACCAAAGCTTAGGATAAGAGATCTAAGGGCATGAGGCTACTAAGTGTTAGAGAAGTATGTTGAGCCAACCAAATCCAATGAAATACCATTTTGATTGCATGGAGGGAGTAAGATCTCCATCCCAAGTTCAATTTCATCAAGTCAAAAAACTTTGCCCAAAAGATGGCATTTAATAAATAAATGAAAGTCTATGTTGTGTTGTTGTGTGATGATTTGGTGAGTTTCTACGCAAAGAATGTTGTAGTGTATGCCAATATTCTTGGGGAGTGAAGTTTTGTTTCCACTACAGTAGCATCAATTCACCTATATTATGGCATAGGAAAAGTTTGATGGTTAGAGGTGGGGATAGACATACAAACAAAAAATACTACTATAGAAAAAATCTTCTATTCATTAATCTTTCTCGCATCACATCTACTGAGCTATGGCTCATATATTTTCTTTCCTCTTGGTTTTCACACATAAAAATGACCCAATCACGAGTATATAAGGACCACACTTACTAAATATGGAATCATGCAAACTCTAGCTTGATTTGCCTTTTCTCTAGCTAACTGCTTCATGCAAACTCACACTTGACTTCTAATATTGGACTTGACTTAACTCAACTCATCTTTGCATGCATTTCATGCATACGAGAGTAATTGACTATTTCTAACGTTCCCCCTTAATTATGAATATAGCTCAACCGTAACTTAATCATGACTTAACATAAATTAAACATGTTTGTTGGTCTAAGTCTCAACTAGGTTTACAATGACTCAAAAACCTTTTACAATGCTGAATTTTCTTTTTCGTTTCTTCCAAATTATATACCCTTGAAACTGCTTCATTCTTAGTTGTGCTTTCTTGTTGTAAGCTCCATATTTCTTCACTTGCTATTGCTAAAATATTTCTTTGACTTCTCTTGTGTTTATTCTAAGTCTATCTTCTACAAATTCGTCTTCAACAATTCATTCACTCATGTATATTTCCATAACTCTTCTTCTTCAAATTGTGTTCTTTGCTCTACTTCTTGTGCTTCATATTCTTGATATTCTTTCTGTGATATTTCCTTATAGTATAATTTGATCTCTTCTTGAATCCATTGTTGAAAAGTTGTTTCTGTTAGAAAATTATATATTACAGAGCAATGGAACACATAAGATATTGCAAAAATACAAACACAGGAAAAACATAAAACAAGAGAGACACAAATATATGTGGTTCACCCAATTTGGGCTATGTCCATGGAGAAACAACCAGTTCTTCCTTTTATATTATCCAGCAAAATGAAGAGATACAACCTACAACAGATCCACTATAATTTCATCTTTTCTGTCACATAGTCCCCTCTTTCTTTCTCCCCAGAAAAATGCTACATAGCCATAATACAATTGTCTCATATAAAATGAGGGTTGCCTTCTAGGGAAAAAAAAAAACCTAAATTAACATAACTTCTACCATCATATCATTCGCCTAATGAACAACCCATATTGACTATGAAAATACAATATTTTACAAGACAAATTATCATCTAGTTTAGCTTCAGGGGTGCTACCCCTAGACCCCCCAGCCGGTGGGGATGACCCCCCCCCCCAGAACCCTGCGGGGGGATCAAATCACCCTGCACCCCGCCCATGGTGTGGAGGAGTGTACAATATTCCTAGGGTATACATCTAGGTAAAACAAAGATCCCTAAATCAGGAAGATAATCAGGCTCCACACCCAACAATTTCAATGTTGTCTTCTTCATCTTCAAAAACTTCCATGTCCTTTCCTACATCATTTTATTCATCTTCTCTTTCAGTTGGACTGTTATCCTGTTTACCTACACACTTAAAATCAATGTTAAAAACATCTTCATTATGCTATGTAGTGAGAGCTTTCTCTTCTTCCTCTTCCTTCTCTACCTTCTCTTCCACTTCTTTACCAACCTCTCTTATTGAAATTATGTTGTCTTCCACTTAGCTTCCACACATAAGTGGGATTATCTCACCAAATGAAAACAGATCAATGTATTCTTTTTGTTTCATCATGTGAAACCACTCATTATAAATTATTTTTTCTTCAGCAAAGTTAAAATCAATAATTTAAGTTGTTGGATCCACCGAACCACTTGCTACTCCATTGGTATCTCTATCTATGCCATACTCAATTGTTTCTTCATAACTTGTTTCTATATTGGCAGCTTCAACCTTCAATTCTTCATCAAACATAGTACTTACCATATTGCCATGATCAATCCCTATTTCAAGAAAGAGACTACACATCTCATCAACATACTTTTCATACACTCTATGATAGAACATCCAAGCATGCATGTGCTCATTAACAATTTCAACTTCACCAAATTCATCAGTTGTTTTTAAATTTACCAATTCACATTTCACTTCGCAGTCATCATCCAAATTTATCTCGTTAGAGTGGGATTCACCATCATATTCACCATCCATGTTATAGTGGAGTTCTTGATCGTTTATATGCTCTTGCTCTTTTTATACATAGAGGTTTCAAATTCTGTCTCTGTAATCTTTTCAATATCTTCTTCATCCATATTCATGGATTCTCCAAGATTTATTGTCCTCTCACGGTATTGGTCATTTACTCTCAGACATGTGGCTAACTTCTCTATTGATTCTTCAACAGATTGTGACACAACTTACTATTTCATGTCACTTTCCTTTGTACCAAATTATGCTTCCAAGATCTTCCATGCTTCCTGGGAAGATGTATTTTTTGCTTCCTAGCACAAAAACTTGTCATCCAACACTTGTTTAATAAATTCCAATACTAAAGCATTGCATACTTCATCATATGTGTTATTATACTGATACTCAATCAACTCTTTACATCAAAGAATTTTTTTCATTTTGACAACCACAAAATAAAATTTTTGATTGGTAAACATAGGAGGCTGTAGTAGATCCACGCTATAATCACCCTCAATCTCGTCTCCATATTCTACTATAATTCTTAGATCCTTGGTTATGTCTTGAACCTATATGAGCTCTAGCTCTTCCTTTTGATTTCTTTTGTATTGATTCAATCTCGCTTTCCGACCCATGACTGTTATATTTCTTCTACCTCATGTTTGCTTTCCTTGTTTCATGGGGCTTCTCTCCATATTGCCCTTGAAAAAATATGATTTTTAATATGCATCCCTGTAAGGAAAAAACTTAACCGGATTCATGTATCCTTATCATATATAGGTATTTTTCCAAACCCAAATCACTGTCATGCTTGAGCAAATAGAGAGCTTTTATAGACGGATGGACCTTTTCAAAACCCTAAACTAAATAAAACCCTTTCTCCTTTTTGTAATTCATAAATACCAATCTCATATGATGCTCCCTTTCTCTTTAAAGTGGTACAAAACCCTTTATTATTTTTATAATAAAAACTCCTTTTAAAAAACAACCCTTTCGAAATAACCATTTTTGAAACCTTTCAAATATATCTCTAAACTCCTTAAAATAAATATTTTAATAAAATGCTCATCACATTTAAAAAATCTTTGCACAATCTGTAAAAATATATATAAAAAAATCTCTAAACAATTCTTTAAAATCAACTTTTTTTACCTGACATACATGATAAATATGGAAAGTATGCCTCAAATATGTATTAAAAAATTCTCAAACATTGACCAAAACACTTCAAACCATGGATTTCATCCTACTTCCAAACCCTTCAGTGAAGTCTTCTAATTTGGTTTGTGGACCAAACAAACTCAACTATGGAGGCTCATTCTAATTTCTTATTCTTCCATAACTGGCTATCTCCTTTATCCTCACAGTGACTCACTAATTATGTGTGAACATGGCTATGGTATATACTTTAACTCGCGCGATCCTAATGGTTCTTTGTCGTAGTGATGGCCATAGATGGTCTATATGGCGACACGAAATGATCATTTATTACCTTAGGGCCACAACCCTCTCTTTCAAAAAATCAGCTTGGTTACGACACTATTAAAAAAACACAGGAATCTTATTATTGCAGTGGAGTGGGTTTATCAATTGACAATGTCGAAGAAACCTTTTTTAACTCTTAGTGGTGAATTATTGCTCACACAGTGTGGCTCTACAAGCTAAAGCTATAGAATCTCTAGCTTTGATACTAATCTTATGGTCGAAGGCAAGGATAAACATACAAACACAAGTTGTTGCTACACAAAATATTATATTCATTAATCTTTGTCATATTAAATCTACCAAGTTATATTTCATCTCTCTTTGTGCCTCTTGGATTTCACACATTACAATGAAATAATCATGGGTATATAATAAAGACACTTACTAAATAAGGAATCATTCAAACTCTAGCTTGAATTTCCTTTTCTCTGGCTAACTACTTCATTCAAACTCACACTTGACTTCTAATGCTCGACTTCACTTAACTCATCTCTTCATGCATTGCATGCATAAGGGAGTAATTTACTATTTCTAAAAATTTTGAGTTCTATATTTCTTATAACCTACTAATTCAAGGTTCAAGGTCTAAGTTGAGTCAAGGGCCATGTCTAGTGTGGTGAGCATGGACAGAACGATGGTGTGGTTATTATGCAAGAGTCGTGTGAATTGTGGAGCATGTGTACTACAAGCAACTATGAACTCATGAGAAGGAAGGGAGAAGGATTGACTGTGTGTAAAGTGTTGTAGAAATTGTGGAAAATGTGTGGGCAAGATAGTGATCCAAGCAAACTATACAAGCTTAAATTATGCATCCCAAATATCGATACCATACCTTTATTTCTAAATGAATCATTAACTGAAAAATAGAAACTAATCACACTAATAATGTACAAAAAAATACCGAAGGATTAGCTAACATTTCCCCTTAATTCAAAGGGACATTTGACATGCCAAGTAACATTCTGAACTTTTCAAACTTTTCACGTCTCAGTTTTTTTGTAAATATGTATGCAATCTGCTCTGAAGTAGGACAATGTGTCAGATGAATAACTTTGGCCTCTACATAATGTCGAATCAAGTGATATTTGGTGTTAATATGCTTGTTTCAATCGTGAAACTTGGGATTCTTTTCCCACTAAATTGCATAAGAGTTGTCAATAAGTAGTAGAGTTAAAGCCTTCTCTTCCTCGTGGAAGTCTTCAAGTATTTTGTGAAGCGAAATGATTTATTTTGTAAATTGAGCTGCCGCAACATATTTGGCTTTGGTGTTAGAATCAACAGGAACATATTTCTTGTGCGATCTCCAACTAATGGTTGTTGATCCAAGATTCATCTAATAACTAGAATTAGAGACCTCGTTCTCCTTATCTCCATTGAAATCATAATATGAATAGTTAGTGAGATGGAAATATGCAACTTTGGAATATTTGATTCCATATTTTCGAGTGCCTTTCAGATTATCTAAGCACTCTCTTTGCTGCATTCCAATGACCTTCACATGGTTGATGCATGAACCTAGAAAGTATCCCTACAACAAAAGTTATGTCAAGTCGAGTACTAGTTAGAAAATTCAAACTTACAACAAGTTGCATGTGCTTTGTTGGACCTTTAAACGTACTTCCTTCATTGGAAGTATGTTTAGATTTTTTCTCCATTCGAGTAGCAACAGAGTTACAATCTTACATCCCAAATCTGTCTAATATGCTTTCAATAATTCTCTCTTAACATACACTATATACTCATCATTATTTCCCGTGATCATCAGATCATCTTCATAGACAACCAAATATACAAATGACTTTCCAATATTCTTAACAAAAAGAGTTGCATCGTCTAGATCAAATCACTTAAAATTCAAATTGAGAAGGTGTTCAATTCATTTTTCATACCATGCATGAGATGCTTGTTTCATTCAATGCAAATCCTTCTCCAACTTACATACCTTTTGCTATTTTCCTTTGATAACAAAATATTTTGGCTAAAACATGTAAATATCCTCATTTAAATCGCCATTCGAAAACATTGTTTTTACATAAATATGGCATATCTTCAAGCTATTTTGTTCTACAAGAGAAAACAAAGTTCTAATTGTGCCCCATTTTGCTATTGGAGAAAATGTCTCTATGTAGTCAACACCTTCTTTCTCAGTGTAACCTTTTTCTACAAGCCTTGTCTTATATTTATCATGTGTACCATCTGCCTTATACTTGATCTTATACACCCATTTGCAACCAATATGTTTGATTCCAATTGGAGGATCCACTAACCTCCAAATTCCATTCTTAATAAGTGCACCATAATCCTTTTTCATTGCATCCTTCCATTCAACACAATTAGCAGTTTATTCAAAACAAGTGGGTTCACTGATTGCAGAATGATTAGATTCACAATCATGAGGAATGCTACCTAAATCACCTTTAGAATAACTTCCTATTTCAAAATCATCATAGTTTCTTGGAACTTTTCAAACATGTTGGATCTTTGTAAAGTTTGCTAAAGTGGTTATGATGGCTGCTCATCCTGAAGTACATGTTCTTTAGGAACACTTTATGACCTTGCAAAAACAACACTATCCTCCAAATTTTCTTTAGCAGTAACATCCCTCATCATTCTCATAAGTCAAACAGGTTAAAACCACAAACTGATTTAGAATGGGAACCCCCCCTTCAGTATGTGGAACATCATTACTTGATTCAAAATAGAAAGTTTTGGATGCAAATTTCTCCAAATGAGTCAGTTTCCTATCGACAACGGAATTATATTTATCTAATTCAAGAAAAATAACATCTCTTGAAAGAATGAACTTCTTATTTTCTTCATCATGTAACCTATATGCTTTGGAAGTATTAGAATAAGCGAAGAATATACATTTTTGACTATATTGCACCTAATTTATTTCATTTCTACTTAGGAATTAAAGCATAACATCTAGATCCAAAAAATCTAAAATTTTGAACAATTGGGATTCTATTATACCAAAGTTCACAAGGAGTTTTATTATTGATAACAGATGAAGGACAACGATTTCTAATATACGCTGCAAAAAGCACCGCTTCTGCCCACAACAACAACTTCAAATTCTTAAAAAGCATCATAGATCTAACCATATTAAGAAAAGTTCTATTCATATGTTCTGCAACACCATTCTATTGTGGATTATAAGGCATGGTAGTCTGATGTTTGATTCCATTGTCCTTCAAATATTGTTAAAAATCATGAGAATTATATTCGCCACTGTCAACAATTCTAAGAATGCCTATATTCTATTGAGTTTCATTTTTTATCATCAAATGAAAAGTTTTAAAATTCAAACCCTTGTGACTTATCTTTCAAAAAATACACCCAACACATTCTCGAGTAATCATCAATAAATGTCAACACATATTTATTTCCATTGGCAGTTGCAACAGGCATATGTCCACATAAATCTGAATGTATGAGACCTAACTTTTTGGAAGCTCTAGAAGAAGAACTATGAAAAGGTTGCTTACAATTTTTTCCGAAAATACAAGCATGACATGGCGTCATCTTTCATGGAATTGTAGGAAATCCTTTGTTAAATTGATTTTTCATAATTATAATGTTGTCATAATTAATGTGACCAAAACATGCATTCCATAATAAACTGGAAAAAAGAGTATCACTTTGTTGTGCTAAAAGAGTAGAACTATCATGAGAACTCATTATAGTAGATGATGTTCCATTTAGTTTTAAAACTGTACCTTCTTCAACACCGGTCATAATGACTACATGATCAGATTCTCTATGTATCTCAATGATGGCATTGAAGATATGTATGGAGTGCCCTCGTTGTCGAATACGTATAATAGATATTATATTTCTTTGAAATTGTGGAATGTAAAGGACATCTGGTAGAACATAATCTACAAGTTTTGGTATCTTCAAATGAATGGATCCAATTTATGAAGGCAAAATTGTAGATTTGTTAGCAAGATATACTACTCCATCAACTCGGTCATTGAATGTTTCAAAGAAATCTCTCCTAAAAGTCATATGAAATGTAGCTCATGAATTGAAAATCCAACTATCTTGCCAAGAAGAAAATGTTGTACTAAAAACATCACTAATATTAAAATTTTAATGATAAATAATGCATGTGCAGACACAAACAATTTTCACTTATCTTGTGGTGGTTGATCTTTATTTTCATTAAACTGTTCTCTCCTTTCACTAACTTTCTCTGAAGGAATTCTACAATTAGCAACAATATGATACCACATCTAAAACATTTGATAGTTGGTTTATCATTAAAATTCCTTTATTGTCTATCATTTTGTTATTTGTTCCCTCCATGCCTCTATAATTTCTTCTACCATGAGACTTCTAATCTTTTTGTACAAGGCACAGAGTTTCTACATTAGAATTGAGCGGAGCCTCTTTCTTGCCAAAGGCCTTTCCTCTCTTAGCTATTTTGTTCACTAGTTTATAAAATGTAATTTATTTTAACTTCCCACTAACTTGGAGAAATTCAAAGTAGTGTGAATAGACAAGGTGGAGAACTTTAATAAAGGCAGTAAGTTTCAAATCCACTTCAATACTAGTGGATTTTATATCATGAAAAATCTCTTTTATTTAGAGACCATCTTCAAAGGATCATTATCTTTCATCTCCAAATTAAACAATCTCAATAACAACTGAATAATTTCAAGTTTTGAATGAGAATCATAAAGTTCCTTCAACTTCTGTAATGCATCAAATGTTGTATCAGAAGAAATAACATATTCTCTTACCTCCGTCATCACTAATGAAATAATTAATGCATATGCCTTCTTCTTTTTTGCCTCCCATATTACACATTATTTTTCATCATCAGGCAGTTCAGGTGCAATTTGTTTATTATCTATGTCTTTCTTTCCCTGACAGACTCCTTCCCACAAATCATTAAAAACAAGTGTGCTTTTGATCTTCTGAAACCATTCTTTATATTTCTCTTTTCAATAGAGCACAACTCCCACTATTGATATCAATGAAGTCATGATTGCTTGCAGTAAAAAAGAATACTCTTCAAACAAATATTTTTCACATTTTCAAATATATGCAATACTCTAAAAAAAATATAAATCCCCTTCTCCTTTTGTTTTAAATAAAAAAATGTCTAAGTGGTTTAATGGCGGACTTAAAAAATAATCTAGTATAGAGCTAGGTTCAAGTCTCACAGTTTACCCTTTTGAAAACTTATTTCACTATTATTTTCTCTTCAATTTTAAAAATTTATCTCAAATCACCAAAAAGACCTGTGCATGCCCTTTAAAAATAAATAAATAAAAAAACATACCCTTAATTTCAGGCCCATGCATTTCACAATGAATTTCACGAGTTCATCATCCTTCAAACAAGCCCCTTTATCTTCCACTTCTCCAAAAGTATGGTTCAAAATCAAAGTTTCTGACTTGAGTGAATTTCTTGATTCATTCTCTACAACACATTTTCTATCAATTGCAACAAAAGTTTTGTCTTTAACAACGTTGGAGATATGATCACCAACAATAGGTGAAGCCTTGGTTTCAACCTGCAAAGTATTTTGAATTCTTGTATTTAGAATATGGGTTTTGTTAGTAGGTGATGTGGCACCTAAAACTTCATCTCCAACATTCTTCCTCACTTCAAGGTTTTGATAATTTTCAATTTAAATAATACGCCCCCCCCAAAAATCTTGACCAGTGATCAATGACCAAATCACAACAATTGGGTAGAGAAACTATTCACATTAATAATGTACAATACAAATCCTGAAGGATTAGTTAACACAAACTTAGTATTTCCATGTGTGGAGAGTACCCTATGGTGTAACTGTTGTGTGAAGCATGTGCAGTACAATCTGCTAAGGAGTGCAACTTGTGTCTAGTGATGAGGCTCATCAATAGGTATATTATATGGGTCACAATGACATCCTTTAGCTTATTAAATTATCTTTTTCTCAAATTTATTTAGAAATTTTGTTATATTATGCTTAGTGTGAGGATTAAAGATGTGTTAATATTTCATGTGGCCTAATGTTTGTTAAATGCAGGAATTGGAGCAATTTTGAGATGATTTGAGTGCAAGAACTCAGAGTAGACAAGTAAGAGAGATTCTAGGAGATGTTCCACCTCTTTAATTCCTCAATTCAATCGAAGATCCCCCACTCTATCTCATTAATTCAGTGTCATTGGCATCCAAGCAGTCTAAGTTCATTGGAAACTGAGCCAGTGCAAGTCAAGGAAGAGTTAGATTCACCTATTCTCGAATTACGGAGGCAAATATCCCTATTTTCTAGGGAGATGTTAGTAGCTCCACTTTTGTATAAATAAACTAACTAAGAGACTCATTAGGATTCAAAGTGTTGTTCTAGCCAAGAGGCCATTAAGCTGAAGCACATTTGGCTACTATTGTTATGATGTATTTGCCACTTTTTGAATGATAATGAGAAGTTCTATTTTGATCCAACACTAAGTTGACTCAAAGGGCTAAAGCTCTTGGGTTAGGGCCCAACCCTAGCAGCAAAAGTTCCTCTCTTGTATCTATATTCTTAGGCTAGAATGTTGATTAGTTGTTGAAGTTTATTCATGCCTCTTTTAACTTAAAATAATGATTAAGTTGTTGGTTTATTCATGCTTCCATTAGCTTAGAGGATAAATTAGTTGTTGCAGAACCAGTTATGGGAGCAGAACCATAAATATCGCATCAGCAAAGTTCATACATAAGGGGTGGACCTTAGGCCTTGGAAAATCGTGATCTGTGATCGCCGATATATCGCATCGGGGAAACCCTTCAAGTGTGTTATTAGATGGCCGAAGGGAATAAGCGATTGCGATCATGCGATTAATTGTCAACCGTTTGATCGCGAGCCTGATCAACGGTTGAGATGTAATCGCATATTGCAAAGGTTAGGAGTTGAAGGACAGTGAGATAGCCAATAGCCGATAGCGATAAGTGCTGATCGGAGATCAGGGAGATCAGATATCAGAGGGACTAATAGTCACAGTTGCTCTCCTGATCACTGATTCTATCTCTCTTAGTGAACCTCGCTCTAGAGAATCGAATGACTTATCACTCTCGTGTATTCTCCAAGTGACCCTCAGACCTCCTCTTATACTTTTCCTGTTGACATCTCATTGGCTGAGATTAAGTCCTTAACCAATGGTTGAGATTAGATCTAGCTTGATCCATGTCTTTTGGACAATTCTAACATAGTTTCCTATTAATACACATTAATATTTTGTTTTCCCTAAGTTTAGACTTAGGGACTCCACTAAAAATATTAATTATTTTAATATCTCCTGATCTGTTTAGATTTTTCCCAAACCCTTTTTGGGTATTAGAGATCTCATCTCCCCCAACCTCTCCACCAAATTTCGTGGCTAGAGCACATCCGATGTACCTGAAATCAACACTCCATCTTAGCGAGGACTGTGCTCTAGCAATACTCCTCACTGAGTATTACTCTGATCATCTGGCATCAGTACCTGTGCTGATGCCAAGCCCTCCTTCCTGTCATCCTCTGCACTGCTACATCCTATACTGCTGCCCATGGTTCTGCCACTGCCACTGCTGCATCTATATGACAACTCCCTCTACATCAGTGCTACCACTGGTCCTTTCTCCTAGCACTGCATCCGCACCACACCTCCTCTCTGATAGTGTCGGTATCTTCATCCCTCCATCAGTGATCAAATTTCTCTTTTTGCATGCATGTTAGGTGTCCCATCTAATAAGCTGCATTCCATTAGGCCATGGATCAACTGATGGTAGTGGATCATTATCAATTTCCCTCATAGTATTTACTCGTTGGCCTATTTTCACATGTTCAGGTCATTTACTGTCATTTTGTTTCATTCCATTTACCAAAAGCAGTTTTAGGGTTTTAGGTCTCACTAGGTCTAGGGTTTGCCACCATGGTCATAAAAAACTCAATAAAAGGTCAGTGGGCACATGAGGAGGTTTTATAAGTTCATAAAATTGAAAATTTACTGTTGATATGCTTCATAAATGGTTTTTACCTAAAAACTCTATTTTGAGGTGAAAACAGGGTTTTTTCCATTTCATGTACAAATTTTATGTAATTTCAATGTTTCTATATGTACTAAGTTCCAGCTACTGCCCTTGGTCACCTTGCCAACTCCAGCCACTACAAGAAACAAAAACATCAATGCATTATTTCATTAAGTGATCAAGAAGAGTCAAACTGCAAATGAAAAAACAGAGTTTTTAAAAGCTAAGTGAATAAGACTTTAGAAAAGTGGGTTTGTTAAATGAAAAAATAAAAGCCAAGGAGATATAAAGCTCATCTATGTGTTTGAAAGTCTTCATTTTGTGCAAGAAAGTGAGCTAAAAGGAAAAAATCAGGTTTTGGGAGAAAGAGGCGAAATTGACCAAAACACTAGAAATTTCACTGGCACTATGCACTTGGGCACTGGTGCTATGCACTTTCCTGGCGCTATGCACCTGGTGCAGGTTTTTCACTGAGTTTTGGTCGAGCGCTACGCATACAAAGTGCAATATGCACCTAGGAGGCAACGCTACACACCTACCTGTTGAGCTTCAAATCAAATTTCATCACCTTCCTCTACCTCCAAATTCACAATTAACCTCTCAGCAAGTAAGTGAAGCCTCTCATCCTGTCTAATAAGAATTTTTACATTAGTGGTGGTGATTTGCATGTCAAAAACACTAAAACCTAGCTATCTCTAAATTGGCTTGGAAAATTTGCATAGGGTTTTGTCTTCTGCTATTTTTTATTCCCCTTTGATTATCTTCCTACACCCCATTCCCTTACACTAAATTTCCCTAAATCCCTTCCTCTTTCCCTCTCCCAAAATCATTGGCACTCACTCTATATTCCCAAACCCTAACCCTATACATTCCCCAAACCCTAATTCCCATTTCCTATTCCCTCATTACATCCATTCCATCATTAAATCCCTCATCTACAGTCATAATATCAGTCATTCCCTCATCTCATCTCCCAAAAGAAAAACAGCAGTCACTTTCTACAAACATTACTCACCCTCATACTTTAAAAATCTCTTCATACTCATCATTTTGCACTCCAAATTTATAAGTATGGAGATAAACTCAGCATATGAGAGGGATGATGAAATTGTTAGTGATTCTTCCCAAGAGGCTCATGTACCAAGAAAACCACATAAAGGAGGAAAACATATCCGGGAGGAGCCCACCACTCTCACAGAATTACTTGCTTGCCCTTTTGCAGCGACCTGTTTTAAACATCAATCTTGTTATCAGTTTGGTGGAGAGGGTGAAATATCATCATGAGCTTGCTAGGTTATTTGTCCTTCATCTTCACAATGGTCAGGTGAACCTAGCTATTGTTTCTTTCACCTTGACCCCTGAAACCATTGCAACAGCAATAGGCATCCCCAATGTGGGTGAACAGTGGAATAAGGGGAAACATGTGGGTAGAGAGAATTATGAGCCTTACATCAAGGCTAGTTATCAGAAGCAAATCAGCAGGGTTTTTCCTTTCAAACACTTGAAGGATATTTATGCTCCACTCATGAAACTCATCATCAAGTATTTCACCTGTGAAGGGAGGTTTTCTCGTATGTATACCTACCATGTTAGATTGCTGATGCATTTCACAAGAGTGAGGATGATGAACCTCCCATACTTTATATGCAGGAATATTGAGAAGATGACTCTATATGTGCAAAGGAAACCTCTTTCTCAGCAATTCAGTAGCATTTACCATTTCTCATTTATTAAAATTGTTGTTTTGCATCAGCTAAGCTTGATGAATATATCATGGGATACCTTCATTGCACATGATATTTTCAAAGGCCCTCAGGTGACTCCATCAGTGCTTCAAGGGGAAGGAGGGCCTTCAAATCAGCTAGATGTTCATGAGACAGAAATTACAGGTATGCCAATGTTTGTCACTTATGAGAAAGGCACGAGGAGACTTTTTGTAGCTGCCAAACGAGTATTATCTCCACCAGGGTGAAGGGGTCTCGTTTTCTTCACTGGACCATAGGCAAATGCTATCTTCACCAGGGGTGAAAGGGGATTTTCCTTCTTCTTCAGCTGAACAGGTACAAGACAAAGATAAAGGAAAGCAATAGGTGCATGATTAATACCCTGTTGAAGGGAAAGATAAAGATTTTGTTTTGGTTGAGGAGGATGACATTGATTTGGGCCCTCAAAGCTCAAGACTCAAGGATGTGATCATCAAAGAGAAGGAAGCTGAAATCCAAGCCTTGTCACTTGACCTTGAGAGGGCTAAATGGATCATTAACTTCCTTGAGCAAGAGAACAAGCGACTGGAGGACAAACAAACTATCATGGAGCTGCAAACAATTAGAGAAAACAGGCAAGCAACAAAAAGAAGGAAAATCAAAATGACACCCCTTGAGCAAGAAATTGAGGCTGACCAGGAATCATGGTTAGAGAGGAAAAAAATTCACTTGGATAAATTGCTTGAGAAAGCTAACAAGGAGAAGAAAATGTTGCGCCATATGGCCTATCACTACTTAACCCGGAATAAAATTTGCAAAACAAGGGTGAAGAGGTTAAAGGCTAAACTAAAGAGAGATTTGAGGAGCAAAAAGGAGCAAGATAAGCTCAAGATCTTGGCTGAAGCATCACTGAACCAGCATAGCACATAAGAAGGATCACTCATGCCAAATTTCAAGAAATTTGGTCAAGTTTTTGTCATTTTTGGAAATTTTGAGGCAAAAAACAGGTTTTTCAGCAGGTGCGTAGTGCCACCGGCGCTACGTTTTTTATGGGAGCCTCCATCTGCAAAAGGCTTTACATTTTTGGAATCAGCATGAAAATTTATGCATGCTCAGAAATGGCTGAGAAATTTTGACATGTTCTGGACCTCCAAAAGAGCCAAAAACACCCAAAAAGTGCCATCTCTGCCACTTTTTTGCCACACAGGAAGTAGTCTTGGGAGATTGCATTTTTGGAGGGGCAAATGGACTCCAAATGAAAAAATTCAAGTTGTCCCAGAAAGTAGACTCACCAAGCTCTCCAATGAGCTATTTTGCACCTGATTTGGACTTCAGGAAACCTTCCAAAACTAGCCTAGAGAAAGCACTATGCATAGGATCAGTGGTGCTACGCACAGGAGAAAATATTGCTAGTTTTGCCTATTTGTTCAGAATTTCACCTAGTTTCTACCAGTTTGACTTTTTCTTCTCTCTTTGGTAAATTCATGATGTAATATGATGTAACTTGATGTACTATGATGTAAATATGATGAAATATGACTTGAGGAGGTAGATACATCAGTTTAGAGTTGGTTTAAGGATGAATGAATCGGTTTCCATAGTTTTAGAGGCAAGTTGTTCCACTACCTATTTTTCAGTTCCTAGTTTAGATCTAGTTGAAACAGCTCCTTGACTCATGGATTCAACCCCCGATGGCTATCATAGGTGGTTTGATGCCTATATCTTGTACTTTCTTAGTCATTTGTCAAGGTTGGACTCTTGTGGATGCATTGAGCTACTTTGTACATCACTTCTGCAGTTTGGCAAGGAAATGAACCATGGTTTTGTAGCATTTTGTGGGATTCTTGTGGTAATGTGAATTAGCATTATTTTCTCCTCTGTTATTCAGTTTATCTTATGTGTATATGTTCCGTTATCTCTCTTTTTCTACATAACTAAATGAATCAATATTAAAGGGTGGAATCCCTTGGTGTTTCAGTGCTCTGCCTTGGGGTTTATTTAGTTTTAAATGTTTTTTGTTGTTTGAAGAGGACTCATGACATTTTCATGCCCTCTCCAACTCCTCACCAGTCTTTAGACTCACCATCACATTCATTTCAAAGTGATAAAACTCCTGCCTACCTCATCCCACAGAAACCTCTGCAAATTTGTGTTGATTTCCCAGACCCAAAGCTGCCTTCCTCATCCGATCCAGCAACCAACCATTAAAATCGAACAAAATCCTCTGAGAAAACATACCTAGCCTAAAAGTATTATTCATATCAGTCATATCAAGCATTACTTGCCATATTTTCATTGAGATTGACAAGGAGAGAGGCCTCTCCCGACCTGGTAGGGCTAGCTACCAGGTTAAGCGTGGTTTGATGTTACCCTAGACCTGCCTATCTTAGCCTAAGGTAGATTTAGGCTATAACACTCTCATCATGTTGCATCATGCTGCCCATTGCTGCACTCCAAATCAGTTACTGAGAAGTAAGCAAATGATCTCCCAATCTGACCTCCCTATTGGGCTAGAGACACCCACTGATGTTGAAGATCCACCTGTCACTGACAAGTGCTCCCTCTCTGACCTTTGAACTACTGCAACAACTCCCTACATCTTGCACTGTTGCACACCTCTCTGTGCCATCCTGCACTGGTGCAACACTCCTGTGATTCTTGCACTACAACAGCCTACTAGCCTTACGCTATACAGAAGGACTGCGCTATACTAAACCAGTCTGTGATTGTGAAAGCAATGATGATTTGGATCAGATCTATAAAATAACAACGCAATACCAATATTGGGTTAATCTGATGGCTGATGGATGTATTACATGGTACCACAAGAGTTCTTGTACATCAGATTTAGACGAAGAATTGGAACACTAGTAGAATGGGTTGCACAAAGTATCTACGCTACACTATAACATGCTGACTAAATCGTTGCGATGTGTATCATCGGATGTAAGAGGTTTGCCTTATTATGACAGTCTAACTGATGTAGATAAATTTTTGGATGCATTTGAAAGGGAGGTACTAGAGAAGCATCGCTTTGAAGCCTTGGATTTGGCATTGCGTGCTACACCCACAAGATGGCGAGGTATGCACAAAGATAGTTTTGATGGATGGTGTGAGTATGGGAAAATGATGAGATTGTAGTTTGTTTGCCCAAAATTTCAGCTAACAGAGAAATATGATGGAAGGAATGATCTACACGATCATTTGGCAAAATGGACTGAGGTCTATGGAGTGGAGCTGCAACCTGAGTAGGTACATTTATTCTATCATACTTTGGATGTAATACTAATGAATTGGTACCTGGAAACAGAGCTCCATCATGGCACTAAATAATGGCACGTTTTGAGATAGGGATTCTTGATGACATTCAGCTTTGAGGATGGATTCAAATTCATTGATGAGGTGCCGCAGGAGGTCAAGGCGACGATCTTCAAAATACTGCAAGATCCTTTGGATTTGATTCAACTAGATTGGACCACCCAGTTGCACTATACATTGGAGTGCTATAACATGACTATCGAAGAAGAAGACGAGGATCTAAGGAACATTAATATCCTTGAGGCAAAAGGCCACTGTGAAGTGGAGGGACCACAATTAGAGAATCCAGATATCATGCACCACTAAAGACTATACAAGTGAACATAGGCATAGAAGTGGAGCCAAAGTTTGCAAAGATTAGGGATTACTAGCATGATGCCATAGTAGATAAGGTCACTGATTTGCTCCGCAAATACTGGGATTTTTTCCCTACGAAGTTTTCAGACTTGAAAGGAATAATAGGGGACTTGGGTTTAATGAAAATTACCCTGAAGCCAGACACGAAGCTGATTAAGAAAAGGCCCTATCACCTTAATCCAAAGTATAAAGAAAAGGTCTTCTTGGAGATGGACAAGGTGCTTGTAGCATGTATTATCGAACTGGTCAATGAATCTGATTGGGTGAGCCCAATGGTAGTTGAGGAAAAGAAGAAGAAGGATGAAATAAGGATATGCGTTGATCTCAGGAAGCTTAATGATGCTTGCGTTGATGATAATTTTTCGACACCATTCACAGATGAAGTACTGGACAATGTAGGAGGGTAGGAGGCCTATGCATTCACTGATGGGTTCTCTGGATACCATCACATTAAGATCGCGTTGGAAGACAGGAGTAAGATGACCTTCATGACCAAGTGGGGATGCTTTCAGTATACTGTAATTCCTTTTGGACTTAAGAATGCGCCGACGATCTTCTCGCATGTAATCATCGCAGCGTTCAAAGAGTTCATTCACAAGTTTTTGGAGGTGTACTTTGATGATTAGATGGTGTTTGGACTGGTAAAGCACCATGTAGCTATTTCGCACTTGATGCTGGATATATGTCGAAGGTATCAAATCGTGCTAAAATTGAAGAAGTGCTTATTTTGCGTCCCTTTCAAAATCTTGCTGGGTCATGTGGTATGCAGGTAAGGGTTACTGATGGACCCTGCTAAGATCATGGTTATAATCAATTTGGAGGTGCCAAGGAGTGTTAAACAGCTGCGCGCAATGCTGGGTCATACTAGATACTATTGGAAGTTCATCAAGAGCTATCCCTAGATTACCATGCCAATGGAAAAAATGCTAAAAAAGGACACTACATTCTGTTGGAATGAAGAATGTCAGTAGAGTTTTGATATATTAAAGGAGAAAATGGTCACTGCGCCAATCCTAGTCTTCCAAGAGGAAGAAGGAATTTCATGTGCATATGGATGCATCATATATTACATTGGGAGAAGTGCTGACACTGGCCAGTGAAGGAGAGTTGGATCACCCTATAGCATTTGCCAGCAGGAAATTGTCTAAGGCTAAAAAAATTATTCAATGACATAGCAAGAAGGTTTGGCTATGGTGTATGCACTCCTGAAGTTCAGATATTACCTGCTAGGTGGACACTTTAAGATGTATACAAAACATTCTGCAGTAAAGTACTCAGTCAACAAGCCTGTGTTGGGGGGGAAATATTCAGATGGCCGTTGTTGTTTCAGGAGTATGATTTTGAAGTAATTACGAAGCCAAGGTGATTGAATGTAGGGCCAGATCATTTGTGGCACATTGAAACAGGAGAGGATCCTACCAATTTAGAGGAGGGGCTACCTGATGCGAGACTCTTTGTGGTGTGCATAATAGACAACCACTATGCAGAAATTGTCCACTTCCTAACTACAGGAACGACTCCAGAGGGATAAACTAGTCAACAAAAGAAGGAATTGGTGGTGTGCGCGACAAAATTTTATGTTATTGCAGGCCATTTGTCTAAGATGGGATCAGACAAAATACTGCAACGCTATGTGCCTAAGTTTGAACGAAACAATGTCCTCATTGAAGCTCATGGAGGAGCTGTGGGAGGCCATTATGTAGGAAAAGCAACAACATAAAAGATTTTACATGATGGGTTGTGGTGGCCAACATTGCATAAGGATTCCAAAGCTTATTGTAGGGCATGCGATGCATGTTAGAGAACCAAGAGGCCATCGTGGAGGGATGAGCTACCTTTGAATCCACATATGTCATTGCAACCATTTGAGAAATGGTACATTGATTTTGTATGACCGATCTAGCCTCCAGGAAAGAAGATCAGTGCACGATATATCATCACCGTGACTGAGTATTTGACCATATGGGTCAAAGCACAACTAGTGAAGGAATGTACAGGGGAAACAACAACGAAATTCCTATTTGAATATGTGTTGACCAGGTTTGTTTGCCCAAAGATTATGATGAGTGACCGCGGTACGCATTTCCTTAATGAAACGATCAACGCACTAATAGAAGAATTCCAAGTTTATCATTAGAAGAGTACGCCATATCATTCGCAGGCCAATGGAACGGTTGATACTTTCAATAAGATATTGGAGAATGCACTGACAAAGGTTTGCAATGCACAGAGGAATGTTTGGGATGTGCGTGTACCAGCAGTATTATGGGCTTACACAACTACATATAAAAGGTTTACTAGTCAGACACTGTTTAGGCTGGTCTATGGCGTACAGGCTACTATGGGGTAAAATGCATAGGATGAAAACTACCATCAAAAGCCTTCCCAGGACCTTCGACAGACTGTAAGATTATATGCAAAAGCTACCTGTTACACACATGTTCATTTATCAGACATAAATTGACTGTGTATGGAAAGAGGATCACCTTTGGTTCCTTCTAGATTCGCTTGGGGATCTCCGTACGACAAGAAGAACTCCTTCTAAGCTGGCTCCAAGATGATTCCTGCACAAAGGACAAAGCAAACCAATCACAACATACACTTTTGGAAACTAATGTAAGAATATGTAACAAACATGTATAAATGTATAACTTAACTACTCAACTCGACAAGCATCAGAATGAACAAATAAATGCACAATATCATAGACACTTTGGAGTAGGGAACACAACTGCAGTTCTATATTTAGAATGGAAGAGTGATTACCATAATCTGTTGTATCAGCCATCCTTACCCCTTCTTCCTCTCTCTCTCTCTCTCCTTATTTCAACTAGCTCCTTCAAGAATATGACAGTTCACAACAGCTCTATGGGCTATCCTTCTAAATGCTCTGACCATTTTGCAATGGCCCTCTCGTTGCTTATGTAGCAATCAAATTAGGGCTGCCAAACTCCACTTGTAGTTCATTAGGGAAAAAACCATGAACCTTCCCTGTTTAATAGCTTTTTCCCATTTTCCTTCATTCTCGGAATAGAATTTCTCCAAATATCTTGATTTTTGGAGTTTCCTTTCTTTTCTTGCATAAATATAGGGATTTAGTATCTAGATATTTATGAGTAGATTCATTGGCATGACCTTTTGGACATCACTTAAGTTCACTAACACTCCCCCTGGTCTAACAATAAGAGTTAGCAGGGTGAATAACGCTCCTTTATGCTTGGTAACAAGCTTTATAAAGCAGGTTGTCAGTGTTTAGAGAGCGTTAGTGTGGATTTTGGGCCTATAACTATGGTCATTGATTTAGTCATCATGTCTTTCTCCTCTGAGTTGATTAGGAGGTCAATTTGTCCTATAACAGATGCCCCCTAAAGTATGAGATCAGAGGCAGAGACGATGGCCGAAATACTTTATGAAAAAACATTGTAATTTGCTGTCAAAATCTTTGTAGAGAGAGAGAGAAGTTTCGGGCGGCAAGGAAAACCTGATACAACAAAGATACATATATATAAACTGCTAAAATCATGTCCTGAGTCGGGCATTCCCATGCTCAGTAGCTATGTCAGAGTAACTTTCTCCTTGGAGATATAACAATGCTGGTCGCCAATATGGCACAGGGTGGATCCAGTGTCATAATAGATCATCTTGAAATAGCTGTCTCCAAAGAACAATATTGCAGCTTGGGAGAGGAAACAAGGATGAATTATGCAAGCCTCTACCCAAGGTCTTGATTCCCGCTTCACCGAACAGCTTAGATTGGTACATGTGATAATATGTGTTGACGTTGAACATGCACGAAATCATCTGATTACTAGCCAAGAATGGAGATTGTTAACATATTCGAGGAAGGCCACTAATAATGGTGATGGTCTCCAAGATGCACAGTGCAATCTAGCAAGTGTGAAAGATTTTTTGTCGTTGAACACTCATAGAATTTCTTAACCAGGAGCCAATAATGAAATCCATGATCAAGCACAAGGTAACCTACTACTAATGTCTACAAGCACTAAGGCACTCAATGTGTTTCTAGGTTATCTTCCTAGATAGAGTGTTGAAGTCGATAGGAAGAAACCTGTTGAAAGGTAGGCAATGACGTGTTCTACATCAGTCGACATGAAACCAAACAAGGATGATTTTGTTTTTTGAAGAATCTTTTGAGCTTTTGGGTCTAAACAACAGAGGGCATGATGAAAGGATATGTAGGATTGGTTGATAGAGAAAATAAATAGGGACCCTTGAATAATAGAAGGCACAACAACGATTTTAACCAGACAACGCTAGACTCATGAAAACTATAGAGTGTTTAAGATACGAAGATGCAATTACATCAGGGTATATAGGCTAAAAACTCATACGTTAGTAGGGTTCATACTGAGAGGCTATCAAAATGAAGGTTTATCTGAGGGAGTTCCATGTTCAAGGGAACGAATGCTGCCAAACCACGCTTTCGAATACAGGGTACAGTTGTATTGTCCACTTTCCCTATCTGATTTTTTAATGAGTCCAGACAGGCAAGGCAAACTCGTTATTTTTTCATCTTTTAAGAGTCTGAAAAGTATCGTAAAAAGAATGACTCTGTATCTTGTCTATGTATTTAAAGAGTCCAAACTAGACAACTCGGTGGTATTTTCATATTTAGAGAGTCTGAAAAGATCGTAAAGAGAGACTCCATGGTGGTCCCTTTGTCATAGTTGTTAACCAGGTGCGACAAAAGGTTAATAGTATACCCGGATCGGTTACTTTTCCGTATTTTAATCTATTGAACCTGGATAAAGAGAAACCTTTTTCCAATAGATGTCGACCTCATTTTGTTACGAGTACGAGGTGACGGACTAAACTCGTGTTTTGTCGTGACACTTTAATGAGCTCAGTAACAAAAACTCGGGATTTTTCATTTTTTAACGAGCAAGAAAAAGTACCTGAAAGAATGCTCGGGTCATCTTTAGCATGTTTAACGAGCAGCAAGACACAGCTCGAGATTTTTTTAGTTTAAAGAGCGAGAAAAAAGTGCCTAAAAAGGATGCTCCATTGGTCTTTTTCAGTTTATGAGCTGGAACAAGATCAAAAAAGAGGTGCTCAGAGCATTGTTTGCATATATTTAACAAGTGCAAATGATGAAAAACTCGGGGATGTTTATATTGTTTAAAGAGCGATAAAATATCCCTAAAAGTGCTTTATGGATTGTGGTATGTATGTTTAGTGAGCCCTACTACAAAAACTCGGAGATGTTTATATTTTTTAAAGAGCAATAAAATGTCTCCAAAATTGCTTTACCATTGTTAGATAGATTTTAACGAGCTTAATGATGAAAAATTAGGGATGTTTATATTTTTTAAAGAGCAATAAAATATCCCTAACATTGCTCTATTTGTCTTTGTAGTAGTTTAATGAGCCCACAGAAGAAGACTCGAGGTTTTTCGGATTAACGAGCAAGAAAAATACCATAAAAAGAACGCTTGAACTTCCTTGATCTCATGCTTGACAATAGAAAGATCTATGCCATGCATTTCCTCATAAGACCAAGGAGAAACATTGCGCAAGTCCCTAAATGGGTAGGTGAAGCCCACAATTTCCTCAGGATTGTGATTGGCTCCACTCTGTAGGTTTTCCACGATGCCTATCATGATAGAAATATCAGGGAGCAATGTGTGTGAAATATTGCCCCTGTTTCCTTCCGAGTCCAAAAGTTGGATAGTCGCATATGGTGAGGAAACGATTCCATGTGCATCAAGTGACAGGATTTGAAGAGGCATCATGTCCAAATCAGATATCAAAACATGATGGTGCGAATCCTCCCAAGGTTGCTCTTCTAACCTCGTGATCTCTCTAATAGCTTCATCCACATGTAGGACTTGATTGAGTGGATTGAAAGAAGGAGCAGTTATGGGAGGGGTAGTGGTACTGTTGGCCGAAACCAAAGTGACTGGAGATTTGGATGTAATTTGAATGGCTTCGCAGGCCAATTCAGCTGGTGACAGTGGCATTTGTTCTCCGTATGTGTCAATGTCTGAAGGAGCCAGAAGGATCCATGGATCGGTCTGTTCATGAGGAATAGATGAAAGCATGTTGACCATCTGTGGAACCTTGGGCAACTGAAGAGGGAAATAACCCATGAGGGAAGAAGCCTTCAATAGACCAGTACCGATACTGATGTAAGAGTCAGTTCCACCTCCTACTAGGGGTACGAAGCCACTTGGTAATGGTGAATAATTAGGGGTGCAGAAAGACAAGTGATTTACTATAATAACCTTTCCATCCAATGGAAATTGGATGATGTGAAAGACAGTAGATACGATAGCCGTCATGGCATATGTCCAACTGTGACCCAACAATAGATTATAGTCAAGTTTCTTTTCCACAACTTCTATGTCCACCATTACTATTTTCCTAGCCAAAGTGATGGGAAAACTGGCTAAGTATCCTTTTGGTACAAAGGTGTGGCCGTCGAAAGCTTTCTGGGAGTTCAACGGTGGGGAGAGGGTTGGAGAACCCAAGGCGAGCCAACATGAAGCCGGCATGACGCAGGTCGAAGCACCTTCATCGATGACAGTTTTGTGTATCCCTTTACCTTTCATGGTGATATGCACCTGAAATGCAAGCTGGTGAGAAAAGGGAGGTTTACACTTGTCCATGTCGAAAATAGCAAGCATGGAATTGTTGGAAATAATACTGAGAGGGGGGGTGAATCAGTATTATCAGATCAATAAAACTTTTTCAATGCTCAGAAACATATACGCTACTTCAGTTAAGTGAACCAGCGTGTACATGCTACTGTGTCTAAAGAAACCAGCGTATAACCATAAATCTTATAATTCAGTTAGTTTATCTTTAGTTAAATGCATCAGGACATTATTCATCATATTAAGAGTAAACAGATGCAGTATAGCACAACAGATCATCACACAAAAGCCACACACATGAACACCATGATATAAGGTGGAAACCCAATGTGGGTGAAAACCACCTGCTGCAAGTCGTCTCTATCTTTCTTTAATAAGAACTTCAGTTTACAATCTTTTGTATTGGTGTAGCCTTATACCAGTACGCAGGCTACAACCTGCAGAAGGCTTCAACCTTCTCTCATTCTCCAAACTTCCTTGGAAGGGAGCTCCAACCCCCTTTGCTCTTGTACTAGCTAAGATACTAGTACGTAGGTGCTGGCCTACAATCTTCTTTCCTTCAGGT
Source organism: Pinus tabuliformis (assembly GCA_031772625.1). NCBI lineage: Eukaryota > Viridiplantae > Streptophyta > Pinopsida > Pinales > Pinaceae > Pinus > Pinus tabuliformis. The sequence goes on along the minus strand of CM062808.1, from coordinate 87,192,179 downwards.
ACCACTTTTCATCAATTTTCAGACTGGATACTCCTGAAGCACAACATTACAATCTGAAGACCATGATTCATTCACAAATCATTGAAGCATAAAACAACCAATACTAGCATCATCAATATTTGAATCACTGAACCATTGAAACCCTGTCAAACCCAGTCACCAGAACACAGAGCAGACTACAGAACTTTGCAATAACAGTCAGATCCAGCTGCAACCCAAAAATCAAGCTCCAAAAGATATACGCTACTATAATGAAGGAAACCCGCGTATACACGCGGTTTTACCGAAGACAACCTGCGTACAGATCTAAAAATAATTTTTCATAACTTGCAGCTGTACCAGATTTTAGTTATACCCAAAACATAACATTGCGTCAGTATGCAGATCTAGAAATACGCATAATCAACCATATAAAGATAGTTCATTTCAAACCATTTGATCCCGATCTCTCCTTAGATCTTGTTCTCCATCAACCGATGAGATCTCTCCTTAGCTCAGATCAAGCAATACATCATCAACCAATAACCTGCATACTGGATCTAATACTTCATCAGATATTCAAGATTTTTTCAGATACACTTGCCTAATGATTTCCTTCTCCTTATATAGCCTTAGGCCTTGTTCAATACCAAGGGCCAAAACCATAGAAATCCAATACCATTATCTTCAAAACTAGGGATCAACACGTCCGTCGAGACACCAAGGTCCAAAACCATAGGCACAACTTCCAAGGAATAACCGCCGTGGACCAAAGATAAGTTTTCCACATACACGCGCTTTTACTAAAGCCAACCAGCATGTACACGCGACTTGGTATATAGCGAACCTGCGTATACGCGACTTGGTATATAGTGAACCTGCTTGTATACGCGACTTGGTATATAGTGTACCAGCGTGTATATATTTTTCTTCATACTTGTAGACTGATCATCAATTCCTTGCTGCTATCCTTCTGCACTATGATTTCAGTGTGATTTTCCATCAAGGAAAATACTTGTCTCATAATGCCAACAGGAATCCGTAGGGTCAATACCCCCGATAGCCAAAAGCAAAGCTTTTCGTTGGATGGGGCATGTTTGTAAAACTTCGAGCGCCAAAATAGCTAACGGCGCTTGCGCCAAATCCTCTACGATGTTGTAGTGTTGGGAGGCACATGCAGCTGTATTGTGCATTTTGCGTCGAATTAAAAAGTCCTCAACCAACCTTTCGATATGCAAATCATTGGGTGGCAATGGGTTTTGACCTGCGGATGGTTCTACCACCGGAGCGACAGGAGCTCCATAAGATTTGGCTCTTGTTGTTAGTTCTACCATTTCAAATGTGTAAATGGTAGAACTTCCTTCACCAGCTGAAGGGTGTTGCAAACCGTCGCTGCCCCCTGACATGGGTTGCGGTTGGTTGGCAATGAAATTTTGCTGCTGTTAATTAGGAAAAGGATTTCTAAGGACAGCAGGTGCCTTACCAGAATCTTTCTTGGTAAGGTAATCCGTGCATTCTTGAAGACATGGACAATGCCAGGCTACGTGATCTTCAAGAAAAATTTTGTATGAATAGTTGGTGCCTTTATCCTTTTCCGTATCATTAAGCGCAGCAGCCTTATGTTTCGGGTTGGGCTGCTTAGATGACTGCTCCTCAGAAGGAGTGGTCTTGTTCTTGCTACCGGATTTCTGTGTAGACTGCACAGAGTTAATTGTAGTGGTAGGAAGAGTAGTCGCTTTGGTAGAGGGGTCCACTGCTAGCTTGGCAACGGAACCACTGAGTTGTTTTACAGCGACCCCGGAGGTTGCACCGATGATCCTGTCGGCATGCGCTCCAGGGTGCTGAGTGGTGGGAGGATTGGGGTTACCGGGAGCATAGGGGATAATGTCGTAGAGAGTTCCAGACTGTGAATAAATCAAATCTAAGTGCTGGGCATGACGTATGGATTGGTCCTCTATGACTGCACCACCTAGAGCGACATCTCTAGCGATTTGTGGGAGTAACGACTTACAGAACCAGTCTGTTAAGAGAAAATTAGGGATGGGAGCTTTGACTAACCTCCGCCTACATCTCCATTCATGGATATGATCGGAGATGTGGGTGGCGGTATCCTAACAAAACGAAGTAAGGAGCTCCATCCCTATCTCATAACAGATAGGTAACTGAAAGTGCTTTAGGAACTCCATTGCTAATGCATCAAAGGTATTCACTGACGCGCGTGGTAACTCAATATACCACTTTGCAACATTTCCAGTGAGGGTGCGACGAAAAAGACGTAACCAGACACTGTCATCCACCATAGAGTTAGAAAAACATCAGAGATGGTAGGTGGTGACATGAGTGCCTGGATCCTCCCCTTTTTTTCTGTCGAACTTAGGAATGTCCGTCGATATTTTATGCGGGATCGGCAGCCATTATAAGTTGTGGAAGATGGGGTCATTTGTCAACTTATATAAGTCGGGAATATCCAATGTTGCCAGCAAAGGAAAATTGTTGGGTGCCCCCGACTCGGACCATGGTGATGACGGATGACCTAAGGAGCTTTGTGCTCCTCCCATCGTTTGGTTCCCCATGGTGTACATGGGTTGTGTGGTGTAGCAGTTACTTTGTGGTACGGTGTTGTAGAGTGGATTTCCATGAGGATTGTGATATTGGGGTATGAAGTTGCCAATAGTATAAGCGGTGCCCCCTTGACTCATCTGAGCTTGTGAGTAGGGTGCCCCCATGGATTGGGTGGGAATCCCTTGTGGATTCCCAACCGACACAGAACTAACCATATGGCTTTTATTGACAAAGGGAACACTCATGTCAATCAGCGATTGTCCATGCATGCCTGAGAATAGTGGGGGAAATGTGACATACCCCACCGTCATGTGCATATTCGAAACCGCCCCAGATATCTGAATCTGGGGGTTGGAACTATACATTGGCTGCCGACCTTGTTGTTGGTAAACTGGAACCGCTTACATAGTGCCACATTGAGTGTTATATTGAGCACTATATGTGGCACTAGTCGAAGGTATGCTTTGTGGCACCATAGGAGTGGAACTTGGCATTTGATGGGTTCCACCTATAGAGGGTGTTATGTGAGTTGCAGTACCTGGGACGAATGGGATTGCGGGATTCCACATTATCGGTGTTGTGATGACTGTCAACTAGGGAAGTGGTAGAGGACCAATAGTGTCTCTATAATTCCACAACCCTTGATAGATGGGAGAGTTCCTCCTATTGAAGAAGGAAGTACAGGTACCACAGGAGTAACGATAGGTTCCGACAGATCTGTAAGTGGAGTGTTAAAATGAGGAAGAAATCCTCCGGCAAACAAGAATCGTCGGTCGTCTAGACAGATCCCATGTGTGATTTAGGAGACTGATTCCTCGAAGATGAGGAATCCAAGTCAGGGGAACTCGGCGGATCCTCCACAATGAGTGGAGGAAGTCCTAACAATCGTCTGGATTGACGATGAGGGCTGGATGTAGCCACAGTGACTGTTAAGTTTTATCGGATAAATTTAATGTGATATTCTTTAAAGTCTCAAAAATTATAGCACTCAGGTACCTAAAAAGAAAAAATACACTAAATATGTCAATCAACAAACAGAGGGAAACTACCTCATCTGATAAACATTGATTACTGAAGATGAAACCTAGTCTCTCAATGAGTAACAGAGAAGGATAGCAAAATGTACGGTTACGATTGCTTTTGAGCTTCACCTGAACCTCAGATTGAGGGGTCAAGTACTTTCATGAAGACGAGCACCCTCCCAAAAACTGAAGACAAAGTAGATCCATCTATTTGAGGTACCAGGACAGCCCATCCTAGTCACCTTAGGTAAGTACCTAGAAGTTTTGGCCACTAAAGATACCTCAAATAACAAACATTACTAGGGGGACATAGTCGTAGACAACACGCTGTGTGGGCAGGATACCTAAGTCCCCAACTCAGTTTTGAAATCCCCACAGGGACCCCCAATACACAGAATGCCCAAAGGAGTTGTAAGAGAAGGCAGGCTACCTTCAATTACAGTCCGATGCTGTCTCGTATTTCACTCCATTGTTAGTGGAGTGGTCTTGGTAATATGAGCGCAGAAGGATTTTTCACTCGTTGATGACATTAGTTTTGATTTTCAACCTTGGGCAGTTGACTCACATTCTTATCATAAGGTCCTAATCTAGCTAATGTTGGTTTGCTCAAAAAAGAGTAACTGATTTATTTTAATGTAAATTTTAGTGTACTTGCTTATTTTGTCTTCGGTAGGGGTGTTGACATATGAATATGATGAGACTCTCAACTCAATAAACCATGCAGAACAATGCTCTGATTTTTTTTTTCAATTTCTTATGCAAACAAGTCTTATTCTACACATGTATCATTTCACATATTCATGGATTCGTCAGTGCATCTAAATCCATTCAACACTTGCATAACCAAAAGTTTCTTTTCTCAATATTTCCTAACAGCTACTAAAAACCAGAATGAAGTAGCCTACAACTATTTCGACAGAAGGAGATATACATTTTATCATCTTTTCTTTCAACAAAAATGTCTTTTTTGAGAGAAAAACTAAAACATTTTCTTAAAAATAAATTTTTAAGACACCAAATTTGTTAACATGATACTGTTGCAGATCTTACTTTAGCCCCTGAGACAAGTTCCCCCCCTTTTGGTCCACAAAATCTTCTGAAAAACATGGAAATGGGAGACTAACACTCTGTTTCTGTGTAAACAGAGAGTTAGTTTGGCCATTAATGCTCCTTGTGCATAGTCAAAGAGCTTTATAAAGCTCTGTGTAGACCAACAACCTGCGTTAGTGAGGGAAATAGCTCAAAAAGAGGGCTTTTGGGATCAGTTTCTGAGCAGAATGAAACTTTTCAGGATGCAACAAGGTAGATGGTGGATCAAAAAAGGATTTGAAGAAACGGGAAGCTCATAGAAGAAAGAGAAGATCTGAGAGGAGTCTGGGTAACCGGGAACTAGATGTATAGTCCCCAGCGGAGTCACCAATTCTGCTATGGGGTAAAATGCACGGGATGAAAACTACCCTCAAAGGCCTTCCCGGGACCTTCAACAGACTGTAAGATTATCTGCAAAAGCTACTTGTTACACACATGTTCATCTATCAGACATAAATTGATAGGGTATGGAAAGAGGATCACCTTTGGTTCCTTCTAGATTCGCTTTGGGATCTCCGTGCAGCAAGAAGAACTCCTCTTAGCCAGCTCCAAGGCGATTCATGCACAAAGGACAAAGCAAACCAATCATAGCATACACTTCTAGAAACTAATGTAAGAATCTATAACAAACATGTATAAATGTATAAATTAACTACTCAACTAGACAAGCATCAGAATGAACAAATAAATGCACAATATCACCGACACTTTGGAGTAAGTGTTATTGGGAAAACTAGTGTCTATACAGAACTGCTAGTCCCACTAAGGGTGATAGCTACCTTAGAAACAAACACAGTAAAACTACTTTCGTTTTCCTTTATGAGAAGTAGATGAGAGAAGAAAGAAGGAGACCAACCTCTGTCTTGCGCTTGGTTCCTTGCTTGATTCCTCTCTCTTCTGGTAGATCTTTGCCACTCACTTCCTCATCTACCCAGCTTCAAGGAGTACCTGTAGAATCAAAGCGGCGTAATACTATCCAAGAACAGGGATCTACTATCATAAACAATATAGGATCAGATGTACATTGACCACATAAAAGTATATATCATTAATCATACAAGGATGTGGAGGAAAACTTGAATAGCTTTATTAATAATCAAGAAAGAGCAAAGGAGATTACAACCAATTCTTCTGACCCAGCGTCATACCCTCAGCAAGAAGCCCTTCTTCACCTCATGAAAAGCTTAGATCACCCAACACTATGATATTGCACCAAAACACCAGCAACACTTCCTTACAAGATACAAAATTCTAGCCTCTGGATCTCTGGGATGAGGGATCATATATAGATGTTTGCAAGGGGGGTGAGTCAGCTTTTGAGATTTGATTAGTGTCTTCCCTCTATTGGTTCTTGATTCCACTTGGAGATTGATGATCTCTTACTCATCCCTGGTCGAATTCAGAGAGGCAAGTGTCACAGGAGAAGTTTCTGGAAGATTCCATGCTCCTCCACCTTGCGGATTAACCCTACCATTTGTCCATTCTCACCCATCGCACCCCATAGAAGGGATTTTTGACATGAATCACATCTACTGTGTATACTCAAGTGGGATGCAACGCACTTTGCCTATGGAGCAGGTGAAATGGTCCAGATTTGACCAGTTCTGAGTAGTTTTTCATGGAGAACTTATGGGAGAAGATGTAATCAGTTGACCTTGTTCTTTTAGGGGTTGGAACAACACTTTTAGGGACTTAAGAGCCCTTGGTTTATTGACATTTATGATTGGGGTTGTAGTGCCCAAAAATGTCTATAACAGTTTCCCCCTAAAGCATGAGGTCGTTAATTTGTTGATGTCGGGTGAAATGCTATATCATGAGGATCTAAAGTTCTTTCAAGCTGGAAGGAGACCTATAATAAGATACAATACAGTACATTATCTTCATAATATTTTCATGATCTAGCTGAGGTAGGCATTCCCATGCTCATCTTTATAAATTCATTTTCATGTACATGAGACAGACAATCGTCTGAGTGTAGACTGATGATTCTGGTAGAGCCATCATCCCTTAGATTGGATGATTATATGTGCAGCAATGATGTACATTTGATGTCTTTATTTTCCTGAATATATATCGTAGCCCGGATGGATGAAACTAGATCTAGGGTCTTCAATCTCATTCAATCTTCACTCTAAGTACAAGTCAATCCATGTGAGAGATGTTCTGGAGTCGAACATGGAAAGACATCGCCTGATTAGTAGCCAGTGATGTAAGCTGTTAACAGGCGCGAGAGGAATCACCGATAATGATGATGACCCTCAAGGTACTACAGTACAATTCACGTGGCGTGAATAAAGGACTTGGCGTTGAACACCACGTAAAATCTTTCGGTCAAAGGCCATTGATGTAAACCTGTCGTCGGAAGTGAGAAACTTGCCATTGAGGCATGCAAGCTTCAAAGTACTGAAAGGGTTGTTCCTAGATCGACTTCTTGGATAATGAGCTGATGTCGAAAAGAAGCGATCCATCATAGGAGGGCCTTAGTGAATCCCACATCAATGACACGGAACGGAGCAAATGATTTTAATGGAGGTGAAAACGATCTGGTGATATAATGTTCATGGTGGCGGTCATGAAAGAATGGAGTGTAAATGTATTGCAGTGGGTGAGACATAGGTGAATTCTCTGAGCAACTTCTCTTGAACATATTGGTGATGCTAACATGATGGATTGGTAGCATTAACCCCAAATTTGGATGATGTGATGGAACCATGGTGATGTGACCAGTGAATGGAACAACCCAACCTGACTCGGATGCGGAGTGAAAGTGTCATGTTCAAGAGCGACTTGCTACCAACAAAGTTTCTTCAAGTTTTCTTCCCAATTTTTCCCCAGTCATTACTGACCAGTACCTCTTTATTTTTGTCAATCTTGAGGAGGATAACATATTCTTGTTCTATAATTCACCCTTTGGGAAAACCCATCGCTATGTTTTAACGAGCATAGCGATAGTGAAACTCGTTCTTGTCTGTTATGGACAAGTTTGTCGCTATTCGGTTTTAACGAGTTTAACGACAAAGATAACTCGGTCCTTTTCAATTTTAGAGAGTCTGAAAAGGGATGTAAAGGAAACTCCAAAAAATCCTTTTTCGTCATCTAATCCCTTAAGTCCAAAAAATTATAAAACAATACAGAAGGGATGAATTTTCGGTACTTTTAACGAGCCGAAAAAAACAAGCACTCGATCTTTTTCTGTAATAATCCCTCAGGTCCAAAAAGATTAAAATCTAAAGGAGGGATAGCACTTCTAGTCACTTTAACGAGCTGGAGAGGCCAATGGCTCGACAATCTTTTCATATTTTACGAGTCAGTTGAAAAGAGCTTAAAGGAGACTCGTCTTTGAGGAACGAGTGATAAATTTGGGTAGCAGCTGATCCCAGGTAAGGTTTGGAATTTTCCAATCACGACAGTGTTACAAGGATGGCTAACAGGATCACTCTTCGCAGCTGTTCCTCAAAAGGGGTAAACAATTGAATGGAGGTGAATGATCGGCCAATACAGAGTGGAGGTGATGATGAGAACACGACCAAGGCTTTAAAGGCTGAATTACTACATTCACGATGGTTATTTACCGGAAATTGGTTCATTTTTTATTTTAAAATGAGCTTAAACACTGGTGAAACATTTTCTCATTGCTTATGTTTATTTTTTAACGAGCTTGAAGTCCGTGTTAAAACTGCTCGATCTAGTCGTATAATAAGAATGTGTCATCTAAAAATAGCATTATTTCAAAGCTTTGCCCCACATCCTTTCTTTATGCAAGTTAGGAAACGACTAATCCTACGAGTTTAAAGGGTTAGAGGACCTACAAATTTAAAAAATAAATGGTCTCTCTTCACTTGCATGCCAAAAGGTTTTCATGCCCCAAGGTAGAGGAATAGAATTTCAAGGTTACCCCTCAATTTGCAGACAAAACATTTGTTTTGCTGGGAAAGGCCTACCTTTTTCAGGTTACCAAAGATTGTTCTATCTGTACCACAAACAAAACACCTCTTCGGCAATGTCTACAGAAATAGACAAAGGTGAATGGCTCAGACGCCTCCACTCACATAACTTTGATGAGGGAATCTTATTCCAGTCTAATCCCATTTTCCTAAACAGACGGGTGTGTCAGACTGGTCATATATCCCTCGCGGAAACCTACCCTATACCTGAAGTTTCCCTGCCGAAGCAGACCAGGGTGCATGCCCCCTGGGTTTCAGTCATATCCTCTGAATCACTTGCGCTCATCAGGAGGACGGACTGGGGATTGATGAGACATTCCTTGCGTGAAAATACCATTCAGGGTTGGTATATGACTATTTGATATGTGTGAACCGGGAAATGAAAGCTAGTCTACGAGCTTGACCACTCTTCCTTCGTGCGAAAAACACATTACTCTAAAGAGTGATGAGACAATGTCTCCCATGCAACAAATATAGTCTCATCCAAGGAGTAGATTATAATCCAGGGGTCCTTGGACTACCATTATGTTCATGTGAACGGTTTTCCCTCTCAATGTTATGGGCACATTGGGAAGGATCCCTAACGGTCGACTGGTTCCTTTGTCAAAGCTTGTTAGATTTCTCATCTCAGGCAAAAGCGATGGCGAACCAAGCGTTTTCCAAGCAGTTGAGGAAAGGATACTCACAGAAGCCCCTTCATCTATGATGGTACCGGCCATGAACATTCTATATATTTGAGCAATTATTCGAAATGGTACACTAGCCGGTAAACATGGTCTGCCTAGTAGATTCCAGTCAAAGGAAACAACCAGGTTGCTTGGAGGTGGGACCGAATAGACGGCTGGGTATGACTCTGACGAACTTCCTTCCTGTGGTAAAGGAACGGGTAGACTGCCCCCATGTTCATCGGAGTTTGTGCTCACGAAGAGAATTTGGACAGTGTCATCCTTATTCTCTTCGGTGACTGTATCATCTGAAGATGGATCCTCTGAAGGCAAGACCGGGTCAACTGCCGCCTCGACCTTTTGACTTTCATCTGGTGTGGATTCAGATGGTTTATCTTCAATGATAGACGCTTCGACTAACCATAAGGGCATGTCAGCTGGATTTTCAACTAGTGACGGAATCGGCAAGAGTTTCTTATATCCAGGAGGAAGCCGTAACGGTGAAACCGGACGGTCGTCCAAAACTCTTTTAGACTCATATAAGAAGGGACAACGGTGGATGGCGTGAGCGCCTTCACACAGTTTAAAAGGAAATTTACATTTTCCTTTTTGTCCAAGGGCTTCACTTTCACTAGTTGATGGTGCACTTTCAACATGATCATCAGAGGTTGATGACACCGGATTGTGCAAACAAGGAGACCAGTCCCTTGATCCAAGGGATGCAAGGACAATCTCGATGATAGTGGTCTCCTTTGCAAATGACACATGGCGATTTAGCCTGGTCAGTGCAGTGTGTGGATTTTCGCTAGACGATGCTTGGTTGCCCCTTTTTGCCTTCGGCTCCTTCTTCTTCTTCTCTTTCTTCTTATTTTCCTTCTTCTTCTCAGGTACTTGATTTTTGGCTTTACCAGCTTCATCAAGCGAAGAGGAAGGAGGAGAGGAAGAATTGGATGAAGTAGAGGGTTGGGGGGTAACTCTGGTATCGTCTAGTTGCTGACTAGATTGTTCAGGAATTGCGGTGCTCTGAACGACAGAGGTTGAGAAGAGCCATACGGGCAAGCCAATTTTCAATCCTGGTAGCGACAATGTGGCCATATGGGGTGCACCAACATCTCCCCAAGAGGAGAAGGGACTAGGATTTCCTCCAAGGGGAACTCCTTGGTTGGTAGACTCCATTTTCCTCAACCTAAGACCAACGTAGGAAAGGTGATAATTATTCCGTTTAAAATAAATTTTAGACGCTTTGACACAACTTGTTTTTTCAATTTTTAAGAGTCGAGAAGAAACAAAAGATGACTCTAGTCGCCTTCGATTTTTAATGAGCCTGAAGTGAAAAGTGCTCAGATGGACCTTTTCCGTTAAGGAGTCTGAAAAGGAACGAAAGGGACTGCTCTGGAAATCTAGACAGAGGGATTACCAAACCAATCATAAAACTGTAGAATACTTTTTACGGTACGGGAATCACTCTTCCCGAATGCTATGTTCAGTGCATTGCGATCGATAGGGCAGCAGACACAGCTTCCTATGGATAAAGGATTAAGCCTATTGTGGTCTCCCAAAATATACTCGACAGTACGTGAGAGCACAAGTCCATACTGGCACTTATCGTTTCAAAGTGGAGGAATCACCCAACCAACAGTGAAAACAACAGTTACCACGCTTTACGACGTCGGAATACCTCTCTAGCCTAGACTTCTAGATGTTGTGCGTTAGGTTCCAAAGCGTTTTTAGATTCGTTAAATTTATTTTATAGTTGATCTTGCTTAAGAAATTTTCCTTTCAGGTTCACCGTGTGATGTAGATGTACAATTCCTAAAATGCAACCTAAGATGATAAACAGTCGTTTAATCTTCCTTTTGCAAATGAAAATCCTAGCTACTAAGGAAAGAGAGATGGCGTTCTTTCAACAAAGAGCAAAGAGCACACACTATATGCACTGTCCTAAATCAAACCGAAAAATAGTCTAAATGCAAATGCACATGCATGTATTTGTTTTCAGCCTTCTTAATGTGTAAATGATAAAAAGAAAGCTAAGCGCAAATCTGAATTATTTTTCAAAGCGACAATTACTAACAAGTTTCTTTTCAAGACAAAATGAGGACAATGACAACACTTTGCGATTTGGAATTGATAACTTGCTTTCGACTATCAAGAACAATCAGATTCTCTTATATGACTGAAAACGACACTTGCGACACTTTCAAATCAAGAAACGACAGTACAATTACGCTACTTCTTTGTAAAGGAGAACTGAAAATGACTCAAAAAATACATAAAAACATTTACAGTTCTTTGCACAATGGAGAAGGAATAACGGAAAGGAAAGGGGTTTCAACAGAGGTGTACTGACTACAGGCAACAAAACTCCTGAATAGAGCTGAAAAGAATGAACACAGAAACCAAAATTTAAGAACAAGGCCTTGTCTGATCAGTGCACCTATAACACAATGAAACTGAAATGCAGCGCACCTAGTACACTCGGGAAGTGCGATGCATTTGAAGTTCACAGAATAGACAGTGCGCTGGACCAGGGACGAGACTTTGATTGGGTACTGGGTCATAGTTTGCAGTTCAATTCAGGGATTTAGGCCGAGCAAGTAGTAATCAGTAAATCAATCACAAGGGTAGATCTAAAGAGGTTACTAGAGCCACCACGAGGGCAATTAGAGAGCTTGTAAATCAATTGTTTAATTCATAAACAAAACCCAGAGATAGACTGAAGCAGTGTTGATCTACTTTGCACTTGCATAGCAAATGCAATTCGAAGGCTAGCTGGCTTGACTTCAGGCTCTGTCTGTAAGTTTATAAAGTAAACAAATGTAGATGAACAATCAATCTATTCGCTCCCCAGTGGAGTCGCCATTTTGTTATTGGGAAAACTAGTGTCTATACAGAACTGCCAGTCCCACTAAGGGTGATAGCTACCTTAGAAACAAACACAATAAAACTACTTTCGTTTTCCTTTATGAGAAGTAGATGAGAGAAGAAAGAAGGAGACCAACCTCTGTCTTGCGCTTGGTTCCTTGCTTGATTCCTCTCTCTTCTGGTAGATCTTTGCCACTCGCTTCCTCGTTTACCCAGCTTCAAGGAGTACCTGTAGAATCAAAGCAGCATAATACTATCCAAGAATAGAGATCTACTATCATAAACAATATAGGATCAGATGTACATTGACCACATAAAAGTATATATCATTAATCATACAAGAATGTGGAGGAAAACTTGAATAGCTTTATTAATAATCAAGAAAGAGCAAAAGAGATTACAACCAATTGTTCTGACCCAGCATCATCCCCTCAGCAAGAAGCCCTTCTTCACCTCATGAAAAGCTTAGATCACCCAACACTATGATATTGCACCAAAACACCAATAGCACTTCCTTACAAGATACAAAATTCCAGCCTCTGGATCTCTGGGATGAGGGATCCATATATATATGTTTGCATGGGGGGTGAGTCAGCTTTTGAGATTTGATTAGTGTCTTCCCTCTGATGGTTCTTGATTCCACTTGGAGATTGATGATCTCTTACTCATCCTTGGTCGAATTCAGAGAGGCAAGTGTCACAGGAGAAGTTTCTGGAAGATTCCATGCTCCTCCACCTTGCGGATTGACCCTGCCATTTGTCCACTCTCGCCCATCGCACCCCATAGAAGGGCTTTTTGACATGCATCACACCTACTGTGTGTACTCAGGTGGGATGCAACGCACTTTGCCTATGGAGCAGGTGAAATGGTCCAGATTTGACCAGTTCTGAGTAGTTTTTCATGGAGAACTTCTGGGAGAAGATGTAATCAGTTGACCTTGTTCTTTTAGGGGTTGGAACAACACTTTTAGGGACTTAAGAGCCCTTGGTTTATTGATATTTATGATTGGGGTTGTAGTGCCCAAAAATGTCTATAACAGTAAGGAACACAACTGCAGTTCTATATTCAGAATGGAAGAGTGATTACAAAAATCCGTTGTATCAGCCTTCCTTACCCCTTCTTCCTCTCTCTCTCTCATTCTTTCAGCTAGCTCCTTCAAGAATATGACAGTTCACAACAACTCTACAGGCTATCCTTCTAAATGCTTTGACCCTTTTGCAATGGCCCTCTCGTTGCTTTTGTAGCAATCAAATTAGGGCTACCAAACTCCACCGGCAGTTCATTAGGGCAAAAACCATGAACCTGCCTTATTTACAAGCTTTTTCCCATTTTCCTTCATTCTCAGAATAGAATTTCTCCAAATATCTTGATTTTTGGAGTTTCCTTGCTTTTCTTGCATAAATATAGGGATTTAATATCTAGATATTTATGAGCAGATTTGTTGGAATGACCTTCTAGACATCACTTAAGTTCATTAACGCTCCCACTGGTCTAACAATAAGAGTTAGCAGGGTGACTAATGCTCCTTTATGCTTGGTAACAAGCTTTATAAAGCAGGTTGTCAGTTTATAGAGAGCGTTAGTGTGGATTCTGGGCTTGCAACTATGGTCATTGATTCAATCATCTTGTCTTTCTCCTCTAAGTTGATTAGGAGGTCAATTTGTCCTATAACACAGGCTATGATGCCTATGGAGTACTTTGTGCCTAGTCTACGCATAGCGGCATTCACACAAATGGTGAACCACAAAGCTTTAGAGGAGTGGATCGCACAACCAATAGAGATCGAAGAAGATAGATTTTTGGTTGGATTCCTTCAATAGGTTCAAAGGGAATGTGAAAAGGCATGGCATGATCAACACATCAAACTATGCACCTTCAAGGTACATGATTTAGTTTTATTATATGACAACAAGATTGGTAAGTTTCCAGGAAAATTTCAGATGCATTGGTTGGGGCCATATGTTATCAAGGAGATTACCAATGGTGGAGCAGTTCATCTTGTGAAGTTGAATGGAGATCCATTTCCAGGAAAGGTAAATGGAAGCTGATTGAAGCCAAACACTAGGGATCCAACCCGATGACTAAATGATGGTAGCACAATCTTATCGCTCCAAGCAGTTGTAAGGAGGCACAGGACTATTAACTACACTGCCCGGGTTGTACAGCTACACGACAGGGGGTCTGCGTCAAATAGGAGGGTGTCATAGCATCATCAGAAGCATGAAGAGAGCTACACTATAGGAGACCATGCCACGCAGCCAAAAAGTGACTGTTACCATCACTGTTCATGATTTGAAAGTGAGAAAATGGTTAAGAGGGGGGGTCATTTAAGGCTGAATTTAAGAGTGAAATCTTTGGAAATCTGCCGCAAATATAGAATTTATGGATAGTTTTTGGGTCGAACGGTTGAATTTGAATTCGAATTCGCCTATAAATTACAGGTGGCTATCCAATGAAAAACAATTTGCATCCCAAGAATTTCTGCATTGAGCTATCTGATGTGCGTGAACCATGAGTTCTTTGAGGATTTTCTTGCTAGCCCCTTGTTTGATCAGTATAATGAGTCAGACATAAATCTTATTCATGATATCATGTTAGTACCAGGTCCCACAAAAACTACAATTGTTGTAGGGACTATCGCCTTTGAGGGAGTTGCTCCAGAGGTTGTGAGTATGGAGGTTCCAGCTGCAGTGCCTACGACACTGAGGTTGCATAGGCCGAAGCCTACATTGGTAGTTCGTTAAGGAAAAAAACCATGAACCTGCCCTATTTACAAGCTTTTTCCCATTTGCCTTCATTCTTGGAATAGAATTTCTCCAAATATCTTGATTTTTGGAGTTTCCTTGCTTTTCTTGCATAAATATAGGGATTTAATATCTAGATATTTATGAGCAGATTCGTTGGCATGACCTTCTGGACATCACTTAAGTTCACTAACGCTCCCCCTAGTCTAAGAATAAGAGTTAGCAGGGTGAGTAATGCCCCTTTATGCTTGGTAACAAGCTTTATAAAGCAGGTTGTCAGTTTATAGAGAGCGTTAGTGTGGATTCTGGGCTTGCAACTATGGTCATTGATTCAGTCATCTTGTCTTTCTCCTCTAAGTTGATTATGAGGTCAATTTGTCCTATAACACAGGCTGTGATGCCTATGGAGTAATTTGTGCCTAGTCTACGCATAGCGGCATTCACACGAATGGTGAACCATAGAGCTTTAGAGGAGCGGATCGTGCAACTAATAGAAATCGAAGAAGATAGATTTTTGGTTGGATTCCTTCAATAGGTTCAAATGGAATGTGAAAAGGCATGGCATGATCAACACATCAAATTATGCACCTTCAAGGTACATGATTTAGTTTTATTATATGACAACAAGATTGGTAAGTTTCCAGGAAAATTTCAGATGCATTGGTTGGGGCCATATGTTATCAAGGAGATTACCAATGGTGGAGCAGTTCAGCTTGTGAAGTTGAATGGAGATCCATTTCCAGGAAAGGTAAATGGAAGCTGATTGAAGCCAAACACTGGGGATCCAGCCCGATGACTAAATGATGGTAGCATAGTCTTATCGCTCCAAGCAGTTGCAAGGAGGCACAGGACTATTAACTACACTGCCCGGGTTTTATAGCTGCACGACAGGGGGTCTGCGTGAAATAGGAGGGTGTCATAGCATCATCAGAAGCATGAAGAGGGCTACACTATAGGAGGAGAGACCATGCCATGCAGCCAGAAATTGACCGTTACCATCACTGTTCATGATTTGAAAGTGAGAAAATGGTTAAGAGGAGGGAGGGGGTCATTTAAGGCTGAATTTAAGAGTCAAATCTTTGGAAATCTGCTGTAAATATAGAATTTATGGATAGTTTTTGGGGCGAACAGTCGAATTTGAATTTGAATTCGCCTATAAATTACAGGTGGCTGTCCAATGAAAAACAATTTGCATCCCAAGAATTTCTGCATTGAGCTATCTGTTGTGCGTGAACCATGAGTTCTTTGAGGATTTTCTCGCTAGCCCCTTGTTTCATCAGTATAACGAGTCAGACATAAATGTTATTCATGATATCATGTTAGGACCAGGTCCCACAAAAACTACAATTGCTGGAGGGACTATCGCCTCTGAGGGAGTTGCTCCAGAGGTTGTGAGTATGGAGGTTGCGGTTGCAGTGCCTACGGCACCGAGGTTGCATAGGCCGAAGCCTACATTGGTAAAGGAGGTCCCCAAGCGAAAGAAGGATAAAAAAAATAAGTTGATGCCGGTGCATGAGTCACCGAGGAAACATGCAGCTACATAGGCCCAAAGGAAAGAAAAGTTGAGTGCCAAGGAGAAGGGGAAAGTGGCAGATATGGAAGCTGAGGAGGGCGTGAAAGAAATTAACATTGAGGGGGTAGACCCTATTTCTAAGCTAACAGAGTACATCCCTCCACGCAAGGGATAATTGAAGGTCTTGAAGGACCCAGATGAGGGATAGTTCCTCTTCAACACACCCCTGTTACCAGAGAACCTACCTTTTAATGGTCCGTGCTTGGCACAGATCTCGCACTTAAAACTAGAAGATTGGGATTTGGTGGACCACAAGCAGTTCCCCCACCTGGCTACCAACACCTTCATGAAGAGGGTTTTCTACAAAGAATATGGTGTCACCACGTTGGAGCCGGTGGAATGGATTCGAGGAGTAAACAAGTCAAGGTTGTTTAACCTGTTATGGGTGACTCACTACCACTACACTCCAATTAACTTAATTTTCATTAAGCAGTGTTTGTGCATGGTGCATGACGAGTGCTTGTGGCTGAACAAGCCTATCCCCATCATTGATATGTTGATCCATCGGATCACATTATTTCCCCATTCAGGACTGAATGCAACCAAGGTGTTTGGCAGAAATAAGAGGGAGCGCGACCTCACTAAGAAGATCAAGGATAAGTTCAAAATTGTCAAAAAGTCATGCGGGTACTCAATTACCAGCATTACTCACCCTGTGGTGAAGGTTACCACGAATATTTTGGCTAGCAAAGTTATGAGGAAGTGCTACACATATGAGGTGTCAACACCAGTGGTTTCGTTAGCAGCTTAGTGCGCGAAGGGCGTACAATTCAACTAGGCACGCTACCTGTGTAGCGAGTTCCTCGCGAACTACATAGAAGCACAAGATGAGAGTAAAACCTTGCACCATGCATGGTTGTTACTCTCAATTGCGCTCATCATGTGGGATTTTCCAGAGGACAACTAGTTTCCTCTGATCGAGATGGATTTACTGGAAGCAACAAAGTTTGCATCTCTCTGGGCCACAAAGGATGTTAGTTAGAGAAAGCAAAGTCTTTTGGGTACTGATGGAGTCGAGCATTCACACAGCCATCAACCAAAAGCCACGATTGTCGCCAACCATGTTTGAGCAGCTGTCAGGGTACACAGAGTTCAAAGTGGACTTCCACCATGTCTACATCTGGGCATTGAAGGATCTGGATCAGAAGTGGTTCGACTTACCTACTTGGCTATGGATGACGCTATTGTAGAGGTCATCAAGAATTGGCCAATAGAGTGGAATTCTACATCTGATTTAGCCACTGGGACTAGCAAGTCCATGGAGAAGTAGAAAAAGGAAGCGGTCAGACTAAAGGTTCAATGGTTGGCTGAGAAGAGGAAGAAGGAGACTAAGGAGAAGGCCTGGGTAGAAGTGGAGCGCACCGCGAAGGAATAGGCATAGCAGGAAGAGCACGACTCCAACAGAAGCCAAAAGTCTCCTTCACCCTAGACAGAGGAAGAAGAGCAGTCAGAGTAGGGCAACGAAGATCAACAGGAGAGCACTCCCTTCCGAGTGAAACGTTTCAGGGAGCAAGAAAATTAAGGATTGCACAAAAAGACAAAAGCCACTAAGTCGTCGATAGATCCAATTACCTTGATGGAGGGTGACTTAGATGAGATTAGCGATAAGGTGTGGGATACAATAGCAAAACTACTGTAGAAGTTTGAGTAGTAGTAGAAGCAGGTACTGAGCACTATACAGAAGGATCTGCACAAGCTGCAGATCTAGACGACTAGGATCTAGGTAGGTGTAGGGCAGAGTCGCATGACATCAATTTGGTCATTAGATATTCGGGCAGTCACACTACCTGATGGACATTTGAGCATGGAGGTGGCCGCTAACAAGGATATTGTCAGCTCCCTGAATAATATTAGACTCAACTTGGCTGCGCTTCCTAGTGAGTTTCTTCACACACTGTAAGAAGGAGTGATTGCAGAGATTAAGGCCTAGGAGTAGCGCGTGCTGAGCCTGATAAGCGAGAATAAAGTCAACAAAGAATAGATGTTCATGGAGAAATTAGTAGCATTGGAAGCATGGAAGAAATTTTAGGCCAAAATGAACAAACTACAACCATGGTGGCTGAGGCATGCAGAAAAGTCCCTGAACTTCATATCCTGGAGGAAGCACCAGTGGAAGTGAAGATCAGGAAGTTGGCTGCAAGTGTGTGTGACGTGAAGATGGAAGTGGCCAAGGTTTTGTTTAAACTGAACCTGAAGATAATAGAGCTAGAGTTGAAGTCACAACCTTCATCTCCACCAAAGATCAGAGAACAACATGAAGCCACTGTAAAAGATGGAGTCACAACAGTAGATTCCACAATGGTGGATTGCGCTGTGCTCTTCGAGCAATCCATAGAGGTAGTCCCAACTCTGCAGGAAGATCCTAACCTGTAGAGGTTAAACACAGAGGCTCGTTAATTGTAGCACTGGTATGATGATGCAAGAGCGTCGATGCACACCGTTGCTATAGCACAACAATTGGCAAAGCTGCAGGAGGCGAAACAATTACTCGAACAAGTGGAAGCAGCACAGAGGAAAGAGGCAGTCCTCAAGGCCAAATGGGGCCTTGGCTAGATGAGGCCTATGTTATCTCCGCCATCATTGAGGAGAAGTTGGAAAGCTTGTAGAGAACACAATAGAAGATCAAGGAAGACAGTGTAGGATCAACAAACAGAGTAGCTGGTGAAGCAGATCAAACAGGTAGCCACACAGAGCGCCACTGAGGTAGCAATAGCGCAAGTAGAGTTGGGAGACCTTCAGAGTAAGATCTTTGTGCCAACAGAGTGACTTGAGGGTGAGTCACGATATTTGTGTTGGGGGCCTGTTGGGACAGGGTCCCTTGGGGTCAATTTTGGGGTAGAAAGCCCAAGTTTTTGTTCTGTAAAGTGTAAAGTCTCCACAAATTGTGGTTGTGGAGCGTGTAGATAATAAAGTGTTATAAAGGGTTTTACCCTTCTTTTATGTAAGTAGTGTCGGCTTTTGTGGATCCACACATGGTCTGTGGACCATGGGATTGTATAAAAATGAGAGTCTTATAGAGTCTAAGGGATGATATGCGATGGAGAATAATGTAATGGGTCAGTAGAAGAAAGAGTGAAGAAGTCTTAGGGTAGAAGAGAGGCTCTGCATGTTGGGTGTGGAGCATGATTATTTATAGGTCTTTATTTCAGCCAGATGTATACCCCAGGAAGTTTTTACATCCCTCCACGTGGGGGGGTGTAGGGGGAATTGTCCTCCCCATGGGGTTCTAGGGGCCAGCGGTCCCCTAGTGGGGGTTTCAGGGGCAGTGCCCTCGAAGCTAAAAACAGATGTAAAATTACCTTGTAAAGTATAGTAATTTCTAGTCAATCTAGGTTGTTTATTAGGTGGATGATATTACGGTAGAACTTATGTTTAGTTTAGGGTTTTGTGCCCTAGAAGGCAACCCCTCTCTATGTATGAGGGCATTGGATTGAGGTTGTGACATAGATGTGTATTCTCTGAGCGAGAAACAAAGAGGTGAGACTGTGAGAGAAAATAGAGGATATTACAACGGATCTGTTGTAGGTTGTGTCTCTTCATTTTTCTGGATAATAGAAAGGAAGGACTGGCTATTCGTGGTGGATGTAGCCCAAACTAGTTGAACCACGTATATCTGTGTCTCTCTAGTTTTATGCATTTTCTGTGTTTATATTTATGAAATATTCTATGTGTTCCATTGCTCTGTAATATATAATTTTCTAACACTGTATCTATGTGTGCAGAGGGCTAGAGTAGAGTCCGTAGTTAAGTGGGCGGACTCCTGCAGCTGAGTACGCAGGGAAGTCTTAAGTCTGTAAGCAGAATTGAAGCATTAATAACCACGTTATTCCAGAAATTCATGTGTTTTGTCTATTTACTTCTGTTATGAATGAATGCACTTTATGTTGTGCTAAATGATGGTTTTTTGAATTAATACTATATTTATGTGTGATTTTACATTATTTATATTGTTATACAAACAAAAGTAATAGTAATTATTTACATGAATAATACCTTGTTGCATGTTAAAGTTATCAAACACTTAAGCCGATATGGGCAAATACGGAATTAGGAGTAATCACAAAGGCACGTAAGTGGTTGATTCAACTGTTTAGGGTCCATGAAAGATAGTCGTAGACATTCGCGAAGGTCTAGAGGTAGGTTACAAGAAGTTATATCGATAAGCATAAAAGGCTTGTTGATCTACGCGAAGGCAGGTTTAGGGAATAAAATAACATTACACTAATCTCTGGGTGCAGAAACTTGGTTCCAACATCCCCTGATACTACTTCAGGTGAGACTTCAGTCTGCGCTCTGCGGATTGATGCCAAATGGGCCGTAGTGTAGGGACTTGTTGGGAAAAACTAAGTCTAAACCTGGGTCAGGACCCACTAAGCCAACACCCTATCTCATCTCCCTCATGGGATCATGATCAGAGGACATCACTCTCACAGCCCAAAAATAGAGTTTGATTTCTTGTCAATTTCATAAGTCAAGTTGTAGAATTAGTTACATAGTTTTTTATGATTTCTTAGAAAGAATTACACTTGTTAGTTTTCTTCTCCTGATTGCTATAACTTAGAAGATATTTCAGTTCATCAATCAAGTTCTTAGCAGCAGTTAAATTAAATTTTCCAAATTCAATTCATCTTTTCCATATTCACATAAAACAATTCGCAAATGAAAAGTAATAAGTGTAGGTTTTATGCAAGGATTTTTGATCTATAGGTAAGGATACTTTCCACTAGCTCAATTGAGGTCCTTTCCCTCTTCTGTTGATGCATTCCAACCCATGTTCTAAAGCTCTATTTTCAGGTCACCGTGAGAAAGCCATCTTAGCCAAACCTAACTTCTTGAAGTATTGGGCTTGGCCAAGGTTGAATATCACCCTCCCCAAACTGTCCCCAAATTTCATACACCCTTCCAACCCTTCACATCACCATTTTTACTCTCCAAAATCTCTCATTCAACTTCCTAAGCATTTCAAGATATCCTGTAGCAGCAAAGGACATCCTATAGCTCACCTGTAGGAGCCTGTTTTGACTCTGCTTTGACCTGCAATGATAAAATATCCTAGTTTAGGAGTAGTTTCACCCCTCAGCTTGGACTCCATAACCATAAATGCCACCTAGAATAGTCCTCTCACTCCTTTTCCCTTCCTGCAAGATTCAATAGCATTAGTCCTTTTTTGTCCAAACTTAGCAATTATAATTTCTTTACTTTGCAAGTGTGAATTAGGTAGACAATGCATGCACTTTTGAATTATGAAATGATAAATTAATCTGATGTTTTCAAGAAACCCTAATAGCTAGATGATTGAGTGCAAGATAACATGATTTCCTTTTTGTAACATAGCATAAGATTGTATCCTTTCATGGCATTTACAAGTTGACAACTTCCATCTTCTGAGTGTAATAACATTTAATTTCTCTACACTAGGACTAAACTTCACATTCTACTTTTAGTAGTTAGACTCTCGTTAGTTCAGTAGAGGAATGGTATGGAACCCTAATGATCAAGTGACCTAGTTGAGGGTGGTAGGAGTATAATAATGCATTTACTGTATACAACACTGTCACCTCTAAGTTTATACAAAACCCAGGATTGATAAAGTAAAGTTGGTATCCCAATTGCGTCACTCTTATTGTAATATTAGGGCTCATCACTTTTTGGTGCCATTGTCAGGGAGGTGTCTAGGTAGATGTAATTTCTACTTTTGTTTATGTTTTGAATTTAGTAGGTAGATGTTATTCCTCCTTTCCTTTCTATTTTGCAGTTGATTTTAAAAAACACATAAAAAGAAAAAAACTCTTTCATGCCTCGTAGGAGTTAGAGACACTTTAAGGAAATTCTTGTCAAATATCACCACACCATCAAACAATCAACCGTCACTCTTCTTTGGTGACTGTCAACTTCCCTCTATGACTGGAGGGGAGATAGAGGATCCCTTAGGTGAACAACTTGAGATCTTTGAAGATCCTACTTGGGAAGAAGAAGAAGAAGAAGTGACCATTCCACATACCCACACCATGGCTGAAAATAGAAATGAGGGTGTTTTTCCCATCAGAGAAACTAATGGAGATGACAGAATGAAAAATATAAGCCCTTCTGCCCTTCCTCACTTCCATGGCTTAACCTCATACGACCTTGATACCTTTTTGTTTGAGTTTTCTATTGTGTGTAGAACTTATGATTATACATCTAATGACCAGAAGTTGAAGTTGTTCCCATCCACCCTTAAGGATGCAGCCTTGCATTGGTTCATGGGTCTACCTGGGGATAACATCACTACCTGGGCTCAAATGCAACAATCCTTTAACAACAAGTATAGGGACTATTGTAGGTCCAAGGACACCAAAGAGGAAATATTTAGGATGACTCTTGGACTAGATGAATCCCTAGAAGACTATGAGGAAAGGTTCTAGCTCAGCTATAAAAGGGCCAGATGCACCCTTGATCCTAAATCACTCAAGTTAGTCCTTCTTATAGGAATCAGGGAGGACATATTGGAAACCCTAAACATGTTGTCTAGAGGGGACATTTATCATATATCCTATGAAAACATCAAGACAATATTCAAAAACCATTCTAGGGTTGCTAGGAAGAAGGGTAGGTCTAGTCAAGCTCTAGCTAGTTCCTCTTCCTCCAACACATCTATCAAGAATGAAATTGGAAACATGTTGGAGGACTTTAAAAGTGAAATGTTGCACACCTTTTCTCTAAAAATGGACACCATGCAGGTCAAGAGGAAGCAAGAGGAAGTAGAGAGAGCCTTAGCTATCTTTTTCCCTAAATGCACTAGAAGGCACCCCATAAATGAATGTCCATTAAATGTTATAGATATTTGCTCAGTCTGTGAGGAAAACCATTCCACAGATAAGTGCCCTTCCTTGCCTAGATTGAAAGCTATATACCAAGGGGTAGAAGGTGGCGGTAAACAACTATGTTACATCAATTAAAGGATACCTCAAGGGCCTCAACCATACCAGGAGGGCATGCAAGGTACATCCTATTCCTATTACCATCCCAACCATGATGCACCCTTTCCCCCTTGGTATTATCCTACTAATCCTTCATGGTCCACACATTCTCATTGGCCCTTTTCACCTTAGTATCCACCCTAACCTGCCAATCAACCATTTCATCCATATGCTTCTAAACATCCTCAGTGGAATACCCCATCACAAGTTTGGAGGCATCAATTCAAGAAACCCCCTTCTTTATTGCCTCCACCTCCATCTCAACTACAACTCATTCATCTTGCTCCACCTAAGTAACCCCAGATGCCCACTCAAACAAATCCAAACCCTAACAATAAGAAGGTACAATAGGTCTATAATGGAAAGACATATTACCCTACCTATGCCGTGGAGATTCAAGAAATCAACCTCAGGTCTAGAAGAGTGCTCCCAGATAACCAACCTCCATATCCACCTAAGGAGCTTAAACAGGAAAAGGAAGAAAGTGTTCCTAAAGCCAATCCACCTCCTTAACCTGAAATATTGATCCATTCTAACAAACACACCCCAGAAGAGACTGAACTTAGGGGAGAATTGAAAAAATTGTTTGTTAAAATCCAAGTCCTCCAAGCTATCAAGGATGTTCCCATCTACAACAAGCTTATAAAGGAGAAATTCTTCAAACAACCTGGGAGAAGAAAGAAAGACGTCCCTACCATTAATGTCATTGGTCAATTGTCTAATCTAATGTTGGGGAGATTTTACCAAAGTATCTAGACCCTGGAAGTCTTGTGGTATATGTGCACACTGATGGAATCATTGTCCCCCACACCTTGATTGGTCTTGGGGTTGCCATCAATGTCATGACTAAGAAAACTATGTTCAAGCTGAACCTCTAAGGATCTTTCAGAAATACCAAAATAGTGTTGCAACTTGCAGATAGGTCCACAGTGGCTCCGGAGGGAGTTGTTGAGGATCTAATGGCTTCTATTGATTCCTGGGAGTATCCTGCTGAATTTCTAGTTCTCCAACCCAAAACCAAATTCAATACCTATCCTCACATCCTTGGAAGACCATCACAAGCCATTTTTGATGCCTAAATACATTTCAAAGCTGGAAACATGACCATTAAGAATGGGCATTCATCAAAGCCATTGGTATTGTACCCTCCTACTCAACCATCCCTCGGGCATGACTTAGCGCTATGGGTGGAAGAGGAGGAAGATGAAGTGTATCATACCACTAATCCAAAATTTGGGAGGAGGCCCCCAAGATATAAAAAAATTGAAATGGATATTGGGGGGGGAGGCCCCCAAGGTTTGAAAATTTGAAATTCTTGGAGAAAAGAGGATAATATAGAATAACAAAACCACAAAGAAACTTTCTTATTAAAACAAATAATAATTATAAAGGCTACATTGTGGTAGACCATCTATCCTTTTACAAAATGCGACTTGCTATTTATAGCCTTTTTTGGTTACAATACCACAGGTAAATTCCATGGGTGAATGAATACCATGGGTGGATGTCACAATACCATGGGTGGATGCCACTTACAATACCGTGGGTGGATGCCACATACAATACCATGGGTAAATTCCATGGGTGGATTCCATTTTCCATTCGGATCATTCCTCCTTAAGAAGAAATCGTCCCCATTGCGTGAAGTTCCTTCCTACGAAGCATTTGTTAAATATGAAGAGACACTGAAGAGAAGGGTTTTGTGTGGTTAACCTAGAACCATGATGAACGAAGATCCAAGGATAGAGATACCCTGTAATGCTTGTGACCAACTGTGATACTGATGGTGCATGACCTAGCCAATGAACTTCAATGAAGTGTGGGTTTATGGATGACCCATAACCATGACAAACGAAGATTCGAAGATAGAGATACCATGTAATGCTTGTGAACAACTGTGATACTATCAATGTGTGACCTAGAAAATGGAATTCGATGAAGTGTGGGTTTGTGGATAACCCATAACCATGAAAAACAAAGATCTGAGGATAGAGATACCCTATAATGCTTGTGACCAACTGTGATTCTAATAGTGTGTGGCCTAGTAAATGGACTTCATGACAAGGATTTTGTGTGGTTGACCCATAACTGTGATGTTGATTTTTGATGAAGTAGTAGGTTCCTACATAGCATTGGGTGGGAAGGCACATCTCCAAAGAACCTATTGTAGCGACTACAACCATCTTCCAAAATTTTACCTTAGCATTGTTTCAGAGCCTCCATACCAACCATCCTTAGCACCATGTCTTGTACTATTCAAGTACATAGGCTTCAACTAAGTTACAGTGGCTTTCTAGCCTGTGCATGTCAACTTGTTTGTCTCCCACCACACGCTGCCATTCTAGACTTAAGCAGTTTCCTTGATGAGATGCTCACTCAGAAAATTGCACAATTTTAGAGGGGAACCAACCTTCCCTCCAGAAATTGTGCAATCATGATGGGCTCCAAAAATGCACAATCCAGCCAGGTAGCCTTCCCTCTGAAAACTACACAATCCATCCCAGCACTGGGCTTTAGCTCAAAAATTGCACAACTTTTACTGATAGTCAGGGCTTCAATCAAGAAATTGCACAATGCATGAGGGACATCCATTCTTGCTCAACCCAAAAAATACAGAAATCACATCCCCAGGCTTGTAGACTACTTCATCTGCTTTCAGGTTGACCAGTTCCCTCCAGAACTAAGTAATCCTAGTTTTCATGCATGGGCTACTTTTCCTTAAGAAAGAAAAAAAATAAAAATAAAAAAAGCATCCCTAGGTTTTAGGGATGTATTTTTAGGAGTTGGAGGTTACATGCAAAGACCATTTAGAAACTTCCCTCCAAGTGTCACTTTTTTCTAGATTTGTGGCATGTGCGTCATAAATCTCATCCTTATGAAACTTATTTATTCGATGCTACAGATCTCATTCCTCACATCGACCATGGAGCTCTGACATCCCACATCGCATCTAGGAGTCTTTGGCACATTCAGCTCAACTTTTTTTGGGTAAGTCTACTTTTCATGTCGTTTGCTGCTTTTATGTTTCTTTTTGTATTTCGCTTTGTCTCAATGTTGTTTTCTTGGTTTTGTTGAACGACCATTTTCATTTTAATGCATGTTAGCTTGTAGAAGCATTGTTTCAAGTTTTCCATTGCATCTCATTGTTGTCGCATTCATGACACTGTTTCTGCACTTGCAGTTGTCGTTGCAGCGATCTACTTCACACATTCTTGTTTTCATGTTTTCTGAATCTTCCACTCATTGTTTTCATGCATGATCATTCACTTCTTTTTACACTTAACTTCACCACCCATTCAAAAATTTTCATGTTTTCAGTCGCCCGTTGGTGAGTCTGAGCTGTCTTAGCTTAGACCTTGCCTTGCCTAGACATCAATGCGCATTTCTAAGAGTGAAGACTTTGACTTCTTCCCAGAAAATGTTCAAATCTGGCCAGCACTGACCTCTAGGTTTTCATTGTGCAATTCTAGGAGGTAGTGCCCTGCTGACCCTAGAAATTGCGCAATGCATTTTATGGGTTTACATGTCATTGTTGATTGAATATGTGCATTGCGTAGTTTTAGTCCTCAACAAGTCATGTTGGACTATGCATTGTGTAGTTCCAGTAGTCAGTCAGCCTCCTGATAGCTCAGACTATGCTTTTCATAGGTTTAGTAGTCAGTCTCCTACCTTCTTGGTGAAAATTGTGTAATCTTCCGAGTTAGTCACCCAAGTATGTTGCAAGTTTGTGCTCAAAGTTTTTTGTTTTTCAACTGACATATCACTTGCCATGAGTGTTGCTATGTCTCCAAGTATCCCAGGTGTTCATCCATCTCTCAGCAGCTCAGATTCAATGGCCTCCAAGAGAGAAGGGTCAAAAGACACCGTCGAAAGTGCAACTGGAGATGTAGTTGAACACGTGTCTATGGGCTTGCCTATCTACGAAGACACCAATTTATTCATAGACAAGGAAATCATGAAATGGTAGGACATCAATGAAAAATTCTCAGCCACATTTTAGGAATATTTGGAAGACTGTGGGGTTTATGTCAACATTGACAAGTCTTGCTTATACTGGATTGCATGTAGGTATCCTAGGTTTCCATCGGGAGCAACCAACTCAACAATATCATTGTATTTTAGTAATACATTGGGGGTGTTGTGTTTCCAGGGAAGTTGGTTTCCTAAATGTGAATTAATGTAATTATTTATGCTTTTGAGTGATTTTAATGAGAATAGGAATTAATTGAATATTGTGAGACATATTTGTAAATATTCTCGAATGTAGGAGAATATGAGAGATTTAGGATAGTTGAGAGATTGAGGGATTTGAGACTTAATTGTAAAACTCAGATTGGGAGTTAGTTTATGATTTTGGGGATTGAAGAGGATCCTTAGAGATGAGGAAGAGATTTTAGGATTCTATTGAGGAGTTTATGGATCTAAACCAGGAATTTGTTTTAGAATCCTTTGTATAAATGTAAGCCTAGAAGGCAAAATTAGGAGAGAGAGGTTGGATAGGTTAGCTGGTTAGAGTGTGACTGTGAGCATACAGGAAGATTGTAAAACAGAGGCGATTGACATTAGAAGATCAGGTCAAATATAGAGAAATTGTATAACTATGTGTTTACATATATACAAAGATTAATTCAAAACTATATAAGTGTGTGATTCAAATATGGAATGATAAATTTTGTGTGTATTAGAGATTCTATATAACATATGTATGTAGGCAGAGTTTAGCAAAATACATAATGAAGAAGAATGAGACAGAGGATCGCAATGGAGTGTGAACCGATTGTAGACCCAAAGTAATGTTTGGAACAATCGTGATTAAGAAATCATATAGAACTAAGCTCAAGAGGGATTCGCACAACAAAACAGTGGAAGGATGAAGAACCATGAAGTAACCCGAGTCACAGAGAACCATTGAAGAAATATCATAAAACCCAAGTAAAAAGGAAAAGAGAAGAAGCGAAGCATTAATACTCAAGGGCCGTTGGATCTATCAGATCAACGGATGAGATCAAGTTGCATGGAATGGAGTTATGAATATCGCATCGCAACTTATCAAGTAAGTGAATGGATCAACCTTAAGGGAATTGTGATTGCAATATGTGGGATCATCACTGACCATTGGATCGAGTGATTGGATCAACAGTGAAGAATTGTTGTGGAATCCCGCATCGCGATAGTCCAATGGTGAGTGATTCAACCTTAGCCACAAGGATTGCGATATGCGATTATGATGTCCGATGCGATCAGAGGTTTGATTGCATTGCAAATATTCCATGGTAATGTACTAGGCCTTAACCAATGCGATATGTGATGTGCGACAGGTGATGTAGAGCAAGCCGCTAAATAATGTGGTATGCGATGTTAAACGAGTGAAAGGATTTGCAATGTGCAATAGAAGAGTAGACCCGAGAAAGTAATGAATGTGGTTTATATTATATTGAAGTCTCGAGGGTTATCACATATCAGATGCGATAAAGAGTCAGGTGTTAGTGAGATGCGAAAGGAGGATTGCAATAGCGATAAGGTATGCATTGATAAATGTGCAAAGACTATGGAAAAGAGGAAAAGGTATGTTTATATGAACTTCTGTTATAAAGGGTTTATAATATAAATAGCGTCGAAAGAATGTTTTTATGCGTTAAGTCCAATTATAACCAAAGTAAGAGTGGGGTTGGCTATATATGTGCGGTCTTAAGGTAAGAAGGTTTATGAGGGTGAGTTATAAAGTCCCGATATATAGGATTAATGAAGGGCAGACTGTGGTTGGTTTAATAAATCATTCCGCAGAGATTTATTAAAGGGGCCTTAACCATTAAGGATTGAAGATTTGACTTGGCAAAGAGTTAAAATTCCTAGGGAAAAACATATATGTGCATTTTACATGCATACTGTGGGTATACATAAGTTTTCCTGCGTAAAAGTGGTATCAGAGCAGAATTATAATTGAAACGTTTGGTATTAAACCAGCACAAAGAAATTAAGTGTGAACATTTCTTTAAAAGAGTTTAGAACAGATTTATATTCTGAAGGTGCATATACAAGTGAATGATGATGAAAGTAGGCAATGGTGATCAAATTTTAATCTAACACACAGTAAGCACACAAAGGTAACGTATAGCAAAATATTAGGAGATCTTGCAGATGCAAGAAATAGAGGACAATCAATTCAATGTATAGAAGATGGTGGAACAAGATCACGCCGAGATCTTGAAGGTGAGATGACATGTTTTGTTTTGATTTTATTTGAAGATTGGAGATTGTGTGGTTTTTATATTGACACACAGGTGACAGCATAAGAATATGAAAAGGTTGCAGCAGCCTAGAGCAAGGAGTGCTCAATTGGTTCCAGAGAAAAGAATGAGAGAGATGCTAAAAGACTGAGCTCAGAGGAAAGAATCTTAGTGAGGCATAGATAGCAAGAAGGAGACTTGTTACTGCAGATATATTGTTGCAGATCATAAAGGAAATTACACAAAGGATGTGGGTATAATTGCTGAGTCATGAAGGAAGCTGGTAAGACTTTGTAAGTGAAAGAAGAAGTGGTTAGAACCAAGTATTTCATAGTGATTGAAATACAAGAGGACAATTGTGTTCTTGAGAGGTGCAGATGAGTTGAAGCCTAGAAGGAGCAAAGAGAAGTGCTCAAAGGAGGTTCCAAAGATAGAGAACCAAGTGCTTGCCAAAAGACCAAGTACAGAGGAAATCTTGGTGAGGTAAGTGGCAGCAGGGAGGACTTGCTGTTGTAAAGGCTTTAGTGCAGCTCATAGTGAATGAGTGAGGAGCTCATGAAGATAGAGATGGAGGAGAAAATGACTACTGATAGTCATAGTGGAGGTTCTGAGGAAGACCACAGCAGAAGAAAATTGAAGAAGGTGGATGCCAAGGGAAATGGAAGGAGGATGAGTCAAGAGGAACTTGACAAAGATATTGCTAAGATGAAAGAACACCTCAATGTATTGATGATGATACTAGAGGAAAACTAGAGACAAGGTTGGGTTTTGAAGAAGAAGCCAGTGAAGTGGAATAAGTTACAAAGAAGGCTACAACAGAGGAAAGTAAGGTCGCTGATGGAAAAACTCAGAGAAGCTGAGTTGGGAATGGAAGTGTCTTATTATGAACCAGAGCAGGCTGAACTTTTGGGTGAAGATGAAGACTTGAAGACTGAAACTTCAAGTGAGACCAAAGGATCACATGATTTTAAATCTGACAATTTGTGTATGTTTGTAGGTGAAACATGTGAAGGACGACAATTTTCTAATATTGACATAAAGAAGGAAGAAGATAGGAAAAATATAAATTCTGTTCTAAAAGAAGAAGTAGAGAAGGATATCAAGAAATCAAGTAAAGGACTTGATGAGATTGAGGAGAAGACCATCGAAGTATTTCTAAGTTATGTAAAGGACTTCGAACAGGAGGAGAAATTGGAGGTTGAATCATCAAATGAGGTCATGAGGTCTTGTGGTTTTACAACTGACAAGGTGTGCATGAATGCAGGTATTGTAGAAGACAAATCATTTTATGGAACTGTCTTGAATGAAGTTGAAAGTTGCCAAGCAAAGTATGATGATGAATGCCATTCGAATGAGGATCAAGTTGAGTTATTACAGTAGGAGGAGTTCATAAATTCCGTGCTTAGTGGAAGAAATATCTTCAGTAGAGATGAGACAGTTATGTCCTATGATAAGAAATTTGCTATTGAAAACAATAACGAGGAATTGATTTTCTTAAATGATCATAGGGATAGTGATGAGCAGACACCTAAAACTATTACAGAGATGGAGGATCAGGATTTTATTCTAATCAAGAAGGAAGAGGTAGTGTCAACAAGAAGTTGTACTTGTGATAAATAAGAAGTTAGTGAGGATTCTACAGAAATTTTAGGTGAAATTTCAAGTGAGATGGCAAATTTCTGGCGAGAGTTAAGTCTTCTGGAGAAAAGGCTAGAAGACAAAAAAGTAAGTGTTCAGATTGTAAAGTCAGAACTTGATGAGAATGAAGAAGTTCACTACAGTGGACAGGGACAAAAGACATCATTGAAACAGATGGCGTGGAGGAGAGACTAGCTGATGGTTTCGAGAATTCAGCTGAGAATTCAAAACACCATACTGATGTGCTAACAGAGGAGAAAGAATTAGAGCAGCAAGCTGAAATGTTTCCAAAGGAAGAAAAAGCACCGAAGCCTTATGATTTTTATTTTAACAATTTTTTTATGAGTGCAGGTCTAGTTGCAGATTCTGGAGGAAATTTAGTACAAGTGAGCAACAAAATAAAATGAAAGAAGGGGATTCTGTGGAAGTATTAAATCCATGGAACAAAGATGTTCAATTGCTAGAGAGAATGCTAGAAAGTTAGGATTTAATGTAGAAAGAGGTAACCGTGAAAGAGGTTAAGGATGAAAGGGAGGCAATTAGAATAAGAAAAGAACAAACAAGAATAAGCGAAGAAAAAGTAAGCATAGAAGTAAGAGTAAGTGATAGCATTCGACAACTTCAAGAAGAAAAACAACAGATTGAAGAGTTAGTGGACAGCAACAACAACGACTTGAAACAAAAAGAAAGAGAAATAAGTAAGTGGTAGAGTATGGACCAGTCGAAGGATGTGCTGGAAACGGAGATTGAAGAAATATGGCAATTAATGATGAAATAGTTAGTACGGAGGATATTGATAGCAGCAGGAAGGATGATCAATCAGAATTTGAACATGATTGACAAGGAGAGGAAGATGAAATAGAAGACAATAGAAATACAGTAGCAGCAAAGGTTTAAGGCATTTGGGCAGCTACAAACTAAAGTTTGGTACCCTGGAGGTTTTCCATTAACTTATGAACACACATCATCTGGAGATCATGAATATTTTCTACTTTAGGAGTCTGATGCAAGAGCAATCAGCTCAATAATATCATTATATTTTAGTAAGACATAGGGGGTGTTGTGTTTCAAAAGAAGTTGGGTTCCTAGTGTGAATTAATGTAATTATTTAGGCTTTTGAGTGATTTTAATGAGAATAGGAATTTATTTAATATTGTGAGACATATTTATAAATATTCTTGAATGTAGGAGAATATGAGAGATTTAGGATAGTTGAGAGATTGAGGGATTTGAGAATTAATTGTAAAACTTAGATTTGGAGTTAGTTCATGATTTTGGGGATTTAAGAGGATCCTTAGATATAAGGAAGAGATTTTAGGATTTTGTTGAGGAGTTTATGGATCTAAACCAGGAATTGGTTTTAGAATCCTTTGTATAAATGTAAGCCTAAAAGGAAAAATTAGGAGGGAGAGGTTGGATAGGTTAGCTTGTTAGAGTGTGACTATAAGCCTATGGGCAGATTGTGAAACAAAGGCCATTGACATTAGAAGATTAGGCCAAAGATACAGAAATTGTATAAATGTGTGTTTATATATATACAGAGATTAATTCAAAATTGTATAAGTGTGTGATTCAAATATGGAATGATAAATTTTATTTTTATTAGAGATTTTGTATAACATATGTATGCAGGCAGAGTTCGATAGAATACATAGTGAAGAAGAATGAGACAGAGGATCGCAATGGAGCGTGAAATGATTATAGACCCAAAGTAATGTTTGGAATAATCATGATTAAGGAATCACATAGAACTAAGCTCAAGAGGGAGTCGCGCAACGAAACAATGGAAGGATGCAAAACCATGAAGTAACCCGATTTGTAGAGAGCCATTGAAGAAATATCATAAAACCCAAGTAAAAAGGAAAAGAGAAGAAGCGAAGCATTAATACTTAGGGGTCGTTGGATCTATCAGATCAACGGATGAGATCAATTCGCATGGAATGGAGTTATGAATATCGCATTGCAACTTATCAAGTAAGTGAATGGATCGGCCTTAAGGGAATTGTGATTGTGATATGTGGGATCATCACTGACCATTGGATTGATTGATTGGATCAATGGTGAAGGATTGCTGTGGAATCCTGCATCGCAATAGTCCAATGGTGAGTGATTCAACCTCGGCCACAAGCGATTGCGATATGTGATTACGATGTCTGATGTGATCGGAGGTTTGATCACATCACAAATATTCCATGGTAATGTACCAAGCCTTAACCAATGCGACATGTGATGTGGAGCGAGACAATAAATAATGCGGTATGCGATGTTAAACAGGCGAAAGGATTTGCGATGTCGATAAAAGAGTAGACCCGAGAAAATAATGAATGTGGTTTATATTATATTGAAGTTCGGAGGGTTATCGCATATCAGATGCGATAAAGAATCAGGTGTTAGTGAGATGCCAAAGGAGGATTGCGATAGCAATAAGGCATGCACTGATAAATGTATAAAGATTGTGGAAAAGTGGAAAAGGTATGTTTTATATGAACTTATTTTATAAAGGGTTTATAATAGAAATAGCGCTGATAGAAGGTTTTTATGGGTTAAGTCCAATTATAACCAAAGTAAGAGTGGGGTTGGCTATATATGTGTGGGCTTAAGGTAAGAAGGTTTATGAGGGTGAGTTATAAAGTCCTGATATATAGGATTAATGAAGGGAAGACTGTGGTTAGTTTAATAAATCATTCCACAGAGATTTATTAAAGGTGCCTTAACCATTAAGGATGGAATATTTGACTCGGCAGAGAGTTAAAATTCCTAGGGTGAAATAGATATGTGAATTTTACATGCATATTGTGGGTATATGCGGGTTTTTTTGCGTCAATAGACAAGGAAATGATGAAATGGCAAGACATCAATAAAATATTCTTAGCATAATTTTAGGAATATCTGAAAGACCGTAGGGTTTATGTCAACATTGACAAGTTTTGCTTATGCCGGACTACATGTAGGTATCCTGCATTTCCACGTGCAGACATGATCCATTATATTGTCTCACACACTGATCTTGAGATGATGATGTTGAGTAGTGTCAGTGGGACAAACCTTGATACCTTCAGGGCGAAGGAATTTTAGGAGATGTGTCACTTGCCATAGTCGGTGATCACAATGGAGAAACCCTTCAGAAAACCTAACAATAGTGGAAACTCAAGAGATATCTTGAAGGACTGGGTGAAAGAGCTAGCCAAGTTTAGGACAACAACCAACCAGGTTTACAAGATGAATATACTGCAAAAGGAATATCATTACTTGGCCATCTTTGCATGTCGCTTATATGGCCAAGAGAGCACAGAGACCTTCCCGCGGAGTTGGTTGATTGTGTTCGACCAAATGGCTAGTGAAGGAAGACCTTGCAACTAGTCTGACATGTTGGCTCTCAGGTTGAAGGAATAGGTGACAAAAGCTTGACATCCAACCAAGGGTCAGCAAGCGAAGATATACATGCTTTTTTACATTCTGGATACAGTCTATGCCTATCAACATTTCCCAAGCTTGATTTGGGCATGGACACCTTTGGAAACATCTATGCACACTTATTGCATATTTTTCTCCGAATGCAGGTTTCGCGGAGTTATCACACAGTTGTCAGACCACTTTTTCACCCCGTGTACAAGATCATATTGGAGCAGGATCCACCTTGCATGTCACAATAATCGATGGATGCATTGATCAAAATAACATATTTGTATGCCTCACCCCTTGGAACCTTCATATGGATGTACATTGTGGAGAAGGCTCTGCATGTTTTACCAAAGTTTTCCATGGGCAAGCTCGTGATGCAATAGGTGTCATATCACATCTTGATTGGGTTGTCAGTGAGACTGCAGAGAAAGAAGAAGGCACCTTGGACCAGTAATCCTTTGCGGATTGGGTTGTACAAGATACAAAATCTCAAACATGTTGAGGCCGAGACAGAGGAATTCAAAAGATTCACTTTTGGCACCAAAAGTTTCAATCCGTATGACCCGCATTGCTTGGTGAAGGACCACTATGCAAGAGTGTGGTTTACTTGGATAACCGAGGTGTGTCATTGGCCTGAGGAAGACCCATGGAGAGATTGATATCACTTCTCTAGGCTCAATGAAGCAATCGGCATAGCTGTATTGTGGTTAGAAAAGAAGAAAGAAGAAACATCTCAAAGAGCACCATCATCAACAACAATAGAGGGTAACATACCTGCACATGAGAAAGGAAAGAGAAAGGTTGTTGATAGCACAGTGGTAGAACAAATCCACAAGTTCAATAGGTGACAGCGTGACAAGAGGATTGTGCAAAGGTTAAGAGAGATACAGAGGATGGAGGAAAAAATAAAGTAGTCGTAGGAGTTGAATTAGAAATTTTGGGAAGAACAGGAGCTGCACAAAAAAGGGAAGGAATCACAACAAAGACAAGCAAAAAAGGGGGCCCAACATGCACAGATTGATGAAATTGTGTCCATATGGGTTATAGACTCGTCTGAGCAACTGACATAGAGTAGACAGGGTGAGCAGTCACAAGATCGGGACATAGCTCAAGACATTGAATAGATGCTAGAACAAATGGTCACAGATATGACCCAGCCAAAGTTAGATCAGGATATTTCCCTCGTGCCTCCTAACCGAGAGGTCACTCCACCTGCTTCACCAGATCTGAAAGCAGAGCAAGTCTTAAGTGATCAAGGAGACACAAAGATCCTTGAAGATAATCTGGAAGCGAAGATGCACAACATATCTTTCGATGAGTCACAACAGATAGTTGTGTAGTCATGCAGAGTGCCCACTCTGGATGTTTACATATCTTCTGTGTAGTTTGAAGAACAAGTGATCGTATCCGATGTGCGCAAGCATCCAATAGCATTGGCCGATGCTACCAGCGCATATGCTAAAGCCACCAGATTGAGTGTTCGATTCTTGATAGCAGAGAATGATTACATGGCTAAGGAGTTACAAGTGGCCAAGCAAGGACGAGAACAAGCTACATCATCCTCCAGAGCAGAGTTGAAGAGAGAGATACTGGATGAAGTATCGTCCCTCGAGACAATCATGTTGATGTTGTATTCTAGATTCAGCACCATGCATAAGTCAATTTTCTAGCTCAATGGTTGGTAGCAGCGTTGTGCTAGGTTAGCACACATCTTGTCAAATTTGTACATTTCTGTCAATCGCATGAAAATATGGACAATGAGGTACAAAATAGCCCCACTGAATTTTCCAAAGATGATGAAGCTGAAGGAGGTATAGTTGAAGGCACGCATCCGAAGTTAGATCCAAAACTATGAGGAACTCCCGCAACTCATAACTAGTTTGAAGGCTTAACATGCAAGGGTATTTAGAAGCATAGATGTCATTGTGTGCACACACATGATCCCATCTATTTGCACACTCAATGTGTCATGGTAAAAGAACCAAGTCCGACTCGAGTTGGACATGTACTTTGATGAGTTGATACGCGTAACCACTAGTACAAACCTGGAGATTAGCATCAACACTATGCATCAGTATGTTGTTGGCCCCGGCTACACTCAAGACTATGATGCACATGTTATCAGATGAGTTGGATAGAGGTTCAAAATTAGTGTACCCGGATGCAATGGAGGTGAGAGTTCAATTTCAAAAGGATGTCACCATTGAGCATGCGGACACCATCACGAACTACCAAGGTTGCATCAGTTTTCCATTATCGATCATCACGAGGATGTTGAAGAGTTGGTCTTCCCACAGCTGTCTGAGTATTAGCGATATCTTGCATGGCTTTCTCAAGCCTATTTTGTCTCACATGGGTGCATGTGTAGATTGTAATGTAACATCTTGTAAAAGTGAAAGATCAAGTGTCGATAGTAGAATGTAACAACCATGTAGTAGTTGAAGAGTCATGAGGGTAGGTGAAGAGTCACAAAGGGGAATGTCAAGGGTCACCCCTGCGTTTGTTATTTATAGAACCTCATAACTGATTGTACGAGCTTTTGGGAGCCAAGATTCCTATAGGTGTATCTTAGAGAAATCTTGGAATGTATTGTAATGAGCCTTGGCTTCTCCACAATGCAGAGCTAGTATATCTCTTTGGAGGAGAAGGCGGAAGTGACTGTAATGTTCCATTGTCGGGACTACTGGTTGGTTATAGTTGTATGTATGATTGGAGCTTTCACTTTCTTAATATAAAAAAGCCAACACATTTCATGCATACGTTGTTATTGTATTTCAGCTACCATGGTTACTCTAATGATATGTGTATTTTCTATTTACGCATGTATGTATGGACTTTTCTATATATGTTTTTATGAATCTTATCGAGATGTGATGTTGGTTTAACCATCACTTTGGATCGTTGGCTCACCTTATTTCTTGCTTGTGATGTATCTCTCCTGTGTGTTCCCTTTCAAGCCACATGCTGTCACAAGTTTCTAAGGGGCACACTCATAACCCCATTACGTGTGTTAGACCCATTCATGCACCTTCCTTGACTTGATGCGCATGTCACACCCTTGCTACCAAGAGGAACATCTTGCTCACCTCTGCATGCAACAACAGTGAAGGCGATACTATACTATCCGACTGTTAGGACTCCTACACCAAACGGTTTGAGGTCTAGTTGGAACTTCTTACGGGGGAGATCCCCTGACATGTTTGTGAGTCCAATACTGTCAAAATTTCTAGTGCTAGAAGGAGGGCTAGATGATAAGATGATTCCTCACATATTGTCTTGAATCTTCACATATCTTTCATGGATATCATTAGATTCCTCCCTCCGCAATGTTTGTCTAATTTTGAATGTGTCCACATGATGAGGGAGTTTTATGATCTCTTGTCAAAATTCACATATAATAGTCAAGGCGATGTGGCCTAGCCCCTTGAGGATGCAGATGACTTTGATGAAGTCAAGGTCAGCTTGCTTCTTTCAGACACACTTCGCAAATCCCCACAACAATGGTGCCACAACCTGCCTCACGATTATGTGCACTCACTTAAGCAGTTATGTGATCTAATTGAATCTACTTTCCATCATTTTGATCCTGAACAACTTGACAAAAAAATCTTAAAACAACAAAAGACTCCACAAGAATCCCCTATGGATTTTTGGCAGCACTTCCATGTATTGTGGTTTGAAGCTTCGAAAAACCAAATGAAATTTCCATATGTTTGGGATAGATTCAAATACTATCTTCTCAGATCACTCGATCCCAAGATGAAGTTGAAGCTCAAACCTCGCTTAGCATACTTTGGTGATGGAGCTGCACAATCACAAGCGTACACAGTCGTTGTCATAGGTGATTGTCCAACTTCCCCTCGACACACAACTTAGCCATCGCATATTGATGTGGGAGAATGTACACACAGGTTTGTTCAACTGTCATATCCTCCCAGCATCACTTATCTCAATTTTCACTCAGATTTGGTTGCGATGCCCATGGGTTGTCACATGGATTTTTTACCTCAAGGACTGAGCAATCCCAATTTTCATGCATGGGCTTCTTTTCCCCAAAAAAAAAGAAAAAAAGCATCACTATATTTTAGGTATCTAGTTTTAGTAGTTGGAGGTTGCATGCAAAGATCATTTCGAAACTTCCCTCCAATTGTCACTTTTTCCTAGATTTGTGGCATGTCCATAATAAATCTCATCGTTATCAAACTTATTTATTTGATGCTACAAAGATCATTCCTCACATCGATCTTGGAGCTCTGACATCCCACATTGCATCTAGAAGTCTTCAACACATTCACCTCAACTTTTTCCGGGTAAGTATACTTTTCATGTCTTTCTCAGTTTTTTGTCACTTCTTGTAGTTTTCTTTGTGTGAATGTAATTTGCTTGGTTTTCTTGAACGTCTGTTGTCATTTTAATGCATGTTAGCCTATAGAAGCATTGTTTCAATTTTTCCATTGCATCTCACTGCTGTCGCAACCATGACTATGTTTCTCCACTCACGGTTGTCGTTGTGGTGACCTGCTTCACACAAACACTTGTTTTCCCATTTTATGAATCTTTCATTCACAGTTTCCATGCATGATAATTCACTCTTGTTTACACTTAACTTCATCATGCATTCAAACCTTTTCATATTTTCAGTCGCCCATCGATGTGTCTGGGTTTCCTTGGCCCTGACCTTTCCTTTCCCGCACAAAAATGCACATTTCTAAGAGTGAAGGCTCTACCTTCCTCCTAGAAACTACAAAAATCTAGCTAGCACTAACCTCTAGGCTTGCATTGTGCAATTCTGTGAGGCAGTGTCATGTTGAACCCAGAAATTGTGCAAAACATTTTGTGGGTTTGCATGTCATTGCTGACTGAAACTGTGCATTGCACAATTTCAGTCCTCAGCAGGCTAGGTTGGACTATGCATTGCGCAGTTCCAGTAGTCAGTTACGCTCCTGACAAACCAGGCTATGCCTTGTGTAGTTTTGGTAGCCAGTCTCCCAACCTCTCGGTGAAAATTGCAAAATCTTCCCAGTCAATTACCTGGGAATGTTGCATGTCAGTTCTCAAAGTTGTTTTGGTTTTCAACTGACAGATCAATTTCTATGAGTGTTTCTATGTCTCCAGGTATCGCAGGTGTTGGTCCTAGCAACTCAGGTTCAATGGCCTCTAAGAGAGCAGGGTCAAAGGACACAGTCGAAAGTGCAACTAGAGATGTAGTTGAACAAGTGTTTATGAGCTTGCCTATCTATTAAGACACCAAGATTTTCATAGACAAGGACATCAAGATGAAATGGTAGGACATTAATGATATATTCTTATGCACATTTGAGAAAAATCTGGAAGACCACATGGTTTATGTCAACATTCACAAGTTTGTCTTGTACCAGCTTGCATGTAGGTATCCTACATTGCCATGCGCATACATGATCCACTGGATTGTCTCACACAATGATCTTGAGATGAAGATGTTGAGCAATGTCAGTGGGATAGATCTTGCCACCTTCAGGGCGAAGGACTTTTAGGATATGTATCACTTGCCACAACCATTGATCACAATGGAGAAACCCATTAGCAAACCCAACAATAGTGCAAACTCAAGAGATATCTTGAAGAGCTGGGCGAAAGAGCCAACCAAATTTACAAGATGAAGATATTGTGGAAGGCATATCAGTACTTGGTCATATTTTCATGCTACTTATACGGCCAAGAGAGCATAGAGACCTTCCTACAGAGTTGGGTAATTGTGTGGGACTCATTGGCCAGTGAAGGAAGACCTTGCAACGGCTTCGACATGTTGGCTCTCAGGTTGAAGGAATAGGTGACAGAAGCTCGGCATCCGCCCAAGGGTCAGCAAGTAGAGATATACATGTCTGCTAATATTCTGGATACAGTTTATGCCCGTCAGCAGTTCCCAGGCTTGAGTTGGGCATGGACACATTCAAAAACCCCTATGCACACTTAGTGCAGATTGTTCTTCGAATGAGCTTCTGCGGACTTATCACACAATTGTCAAACCTCTTTGTCGCCCCGGTGTACAAGATGATATTTGAGCAGGATCCACCTTGCATGTTACAAGCAGCGATCGGGGCATTCATCGACATAGAAGATTGGTATTCCTCACCCGTTGGCACCTTCATATGGATCTACAATGTGGAGAAGACTTTGCATGTTTTAGTGAAGTTTTCCATTGAAAAGCTCGTCATGCAAGAGGTGTCATATCACATCTCGACTGGGTTGTCAGCGAGATTGCACAGGAAGAAGAAGGCACCTTGGCCCGCTCTTCCTTTGCAGATTGGGTTGTACGGGATACGAAATCTTAAGCATGATGAGGTCGAGACAGAGTAGTTCAAAATATTCACTTTTGACACCACAAGTTTCAATCCGTTTGACCCGCATTGCTTGGTGAAGAACCATTTTGTGAGTGTGGTTTCCTTGGATCCACGGGGCATGTCATTGGCCTGAGGACGACCCATGGAGATATTGCTATCACTTCTCCAGGCTCAATGAACCAGTCAGTATAGTTGTAGAGTGGTTGGTAAAGAAAAAATAAGTAGCATGTCAAAGAGCACCATCATCAACAGTAGCAAAGGATAACATACCCGCACA
The DNA here is from genome assembly GCA_031772625.1 of Pinus tabuliformis. Lineage (NCBI taxonomy): Eukaryota > Viridiplantae > Streptophyta > Pinopsida > Pinales > Pinaceae > Pinus > Pinus tabuliformis. Next base: position 87,150,913 of record CM062808.1, on the reverse strand, counting down.
TGAAAAGGCAAGAGAAAGGTTCTTGATAGTGCAAAGGTAGAACAAAGGTGCAAGTTCAAAACATATCCACTTGTGATGAAAGAAGCTTTGGAGATTGAGGCTAAGAGGTGACAACGTGACAAGAGGATCGAGAAAAATCTAAGAGAGAAATAGAGGATGGAGGAAACAAAAAATGATTTTTAGGGGTTGAAGTAGCAACCCTGAGAAGAACAGGAACTGCACAGAAAAGAGAAGGAATCGCAGTAGAGACAGGACAAACATGGGGTGCAACATGCATAGATTGATGAAACTACATCCATACAAGTTATAGACTCATTCGAGAAACTGGAACAGAGCAGAAAGGGTGAGAAGTCACAGGAGCATGACTTAGCTTAAGAGATTGAATAGATGCTCAAACAGATGGGCATGGATATGACACATCCAGAGTGAGATCAGGATATTGACCTCATGCCTCCTAACCGAGAGGTCACCCCATCAGCTTCGCCAAATCCAGAATCAGAGCAAGTCCCAAGCGATCAAGGAGACATAAATATCCTTGATGACAATCTATAGGTGGAGATGCACAACATATCTTTCAACGGGTCACAACACAGAGTTGTGCAATGACACAGAGTGCCCACTCTGGATGTTCACATATCTACTATGCAGTTTGAAGAACGAGTGATCGTATCCGATGTCCACAAGCATCCAAAAACATTGGCCGATGCTACCAGAGCACATGCCAAAGCCACAAAATAGAGTGTTTAATTCTTGATAGCAGAAAACGAGCGCATGGCTAAGGAGTTACAAGCGACCATGTAGGGAGGATAAAAAGCTACATCATTCACCAGAGCAGAATTGAAGAGAGTGATACTAGTTGAAGTATCATCCCTCGAGATAGCCATGCGGATTTTGTATTCCAGATTCGGCACCATGCATAAGTCAATTGTCCATCTCAATAGTTGGTAGCACTACTGTGCTAGGAGAGTACACATGTTGTCAAATTTACACACTATTGTCAACCACATGCAAACATCGACAATGACATACAAAGGAGCCCCATTAAATTTTCCAAATATGAGGAAGCCGAAGGCAGTGGAGTTGAATGCACGCATCCAGAGTCAGATCCAGAACTATGAGGAAATCCCGCAACTCATCACGAGTTTTAGGCTTCACATGCATGGGTGTTCAGAATCATGGATTTCATTGTGCACACGCATGTGATCCCATATATTGGCAAACTCACCGAGACAAAGTCAAAAAACCAAGTTTGACTGGACCTGGACATGTAATTTGATGAGTTGATGCACGTAGCCATGAGTGCAGACTTGGACATCACCATAGACACTATGCATCAGTATCTTGCTGGTCCGACTACACTCAAGACTATGATGCACATGTTATCACATGAGTTGGAAATGTTGGAAATAATACTGAGAGAGGGGTGAATCAGTATTATCAAATCAATATAACTTTTCACTTTCCATAGTAAGATTCATATGTGATGCAACAAGTATATATCCAGTAAACATATGATTTAGTTAGTTGATCTCTAATGAGTGCATCAGAACATTATTAACCATATGAGTAGTAAACTGAAGCAGTAAAATAGAGCAGATCATCACACACAAGAAGCACACATGAACACCATGATGTAAGGTGGAAACCCAATGTGGGTGAAAACCACCTACTGCAAGTTGTCTCAATCTTCTTTAATAAGAAATACCTTTTACAATAGTTCTATACTGGTGCAGACTTATACCAGTACATAGGCTTCTACCTACAGAAGGCTACAACCTTCTCTCATTCTCCAGACTCTCCTGGAAGGGAGCTACAACCCCCTTTTCTCTTGTACTAGCCGATCCATTTACTAGTACGCAGGCTGCTACCTGCTGAAATGCTCCAACCTTTACTTGTTTTCCAGCTGCTACTAGAAGAGAGCTACCACCCCCTTGGCTCTTGTACTAGCTGATGTACTAGTACGTAGGTGCCGACCTACCGAAGGCTACAACCTTCTCTTTCTTCCTCCAGGTACCACGTTTCATCAATTTTCAGACTGGATACACTGAAGCACAACATCATATTCTGAAAGCCCACGTTTCATCCAATTTTCATATTGGACCCATTAATATCATTGAAGCTCATAATCAATCAATACTAGCATAATCAATCTATGAATTACCCAATACTGAATCAATGCTTTCACCAAAGCCAACCCGCATACAGATCTGCAAATATTTCCTTATAACTTTCCAGATGTTCCATACATCAGACATACCCAGATCATACCATTCATAAAACATACGTCATTAATTTAGATCTAGTCTATCAAACCAGATAATGATAAACATTACAATCCTTAAGATCCCGATCCATCAAGTATCAAATAGATCTGCAATCAACCAACTTCCTTGTACATAAACTGAATTAATACTTTCTCAGCACACAGAAACCAGATATCAAATTAGAACCTTGAACACCGCAGTAATAGATAAAGATAGCTAAAACATATTTCAAGTAAAATCCGCAACTTCACCAATAGAAACCTGCGTACAGATCTATAAATTCATTCTTTCAAAAATTCAGATATTAGTTAATCCAGATTATCAGATTTATAGATCAAGCATGCGCCACATATCACAGATCAAAATCATATAGAGATACCACTATTCCAGCCTTAATATTTTGACCCATCAATAGAACTTATCCTTCTCCTTGCACTCAGGTTCCTTCTTTATTCAGATCTAGATCTGCACCATAACCCAATCACCGTATTCCAGATCTAGCACTTTATCAGATATTCAATTATTTAGAAGATGCCTGGCCAAATGATCTCCTTCCTCTTTTATAGCCTTAGGCCTTTCACAATACCACGGACCAAAAACCATAACAATTCAATACCATGGACCCAATACCTGGGATCGACACTTTTGGATGCAATACCACGGACCAAAACCATAGGATCAAAAACTATCGGACTAATACCATGAGCCAACCATGAAAGTGTGTGAACTTTTCTCTGCATGAAAGTGCATGAACTTTTCTTTTCATGAAAGGAAATTTTCTCTGCATGAAAGTGCGTGAACTTTTCTCTACATGAAAGAAACTTTTCTCTGCATGAAAGTGCGTGAACTTTTCTCTACATGAAAGAAACTTTTCTCTGCATGAAAGTGCGTGAACGTTTCTCTACATGAAAGAAACTTTTCTCTGCATGAAAGTGCGTGAACTTTTCTCTACATGAAAGAAAATTTTCTTTGCATGAAAGTACGTGAACTTGAAAATAACTTTCCTGCACTATAATTTATCATTTGTGTGATTTTCCATCAAGGACAACACTTGTCTCATAATGCCAACAATCTCCCCCTTTGGACTTGATGGCAAAGCTAACTTGTCATACTGAGAATTTTCATCTGATTCCTTTGAGTTATCCTGCATCCTATGTATTCTGTCACATTTGATATCTCTTCCGTAGATTCATCTAGATATATATAAGTGAGTTGATCTTCTATGAGTTGGTTGCCATCAAGTACAACACATGCATCATAATGCCAACAATCTCCCACTTTGGACTTGATGGCAACAATACCAAATCACTCTCCCCCTTTGACATCAAGGGAAAAGGGCGGACCACGATATTCTCTTCCTTTACTGTGCATACTCCCCCTGAGTGCCTACTGAAATTTCTGAATGAGCTCCCCCTTTGTATATGCCAAGGTGTACCAATTTGTCCATGCTCCCCTTGAGTACATGCTGAGTCTCTGCATTGTTGAAGTGTGTTGTTCATGCTCCCCCTGACTGTAGGCAAGATCTGCAAAAAGATGTTCTACAAGAAGAACATGACTCTATCTTAAATGACCTTCCTATCACCAAAAACTCATACATACATACATCTCTCAACCAAGTGAGGATATACAAATATTGACTCATCCACCCATCCAAGTGGGCTTACACTAGAAGTTTCAACAAGTACATTACATCATTCATCCCAGGCATAGTGGGGAAACCAAAAAAGGCTGTTACATGACCTTGATAACAAAAGACATATATGACATAGAGACGAAATATCTAGAGCAAGACTATGAAAGTTATCAATAACTAATATCAGTAGCATCTGTCAATCACTATTCAGATCAACAACCTATAAATGTCTTGTAGCAAGGTATGTATGCCTATAGATATCAACTCATCCTCTTGAAATACATCATAGCCATCTCATCAACATCAAGATCTGCATGATCTTATATATCATCCATGTATCATCAATCGGGGACATCTGTATCAATCAACATATGTAAGTATCAATCTGTCATTTTATCATCATCATGACTCCAACAATGCAATTTTGAGTAATCATTCATGTATCCAGCATACTGTATATAGTACTATGTATCTTTAGCTCAAGATCATCAACCGCATCAATCCTCATCCACATGAGAGCCAAGAACTATAGGAGACTTGCATCAACTATATTATATGATCTTTATGTATATGACGACAACAACATATGATAGACTCATCATCAAGTAATGAAGACGTGTACACAAGCTTTGTACTTTTCCTTGTCCTTATAAAGATCACCATGTAAGCACTATATCAGAGAATCAACCACAAATCTGATCTGATCATCAACTATGTAACCCCAAACATCATATGGGATTTTGTCATGGAAAACTCATAATCATATCATAGCAAGATGTATCCTAAGCATCATCACCAAGGACCACTAACCATAATGCCGACAATGCATTATTAACAGTATCTGCTCCCCCTGAACCTGTGCCATCTGTTTACTGTTAAATCTGATCACGCATATATCAACAAGAAGTATCAAGACATCATCATCATCAAGTTAGGATCAAGACATTTCCACACATCATTAACAGATTGTAACCATTATCAAACATGTTAAATAATGGACTGAATCATATCAGACCCTCTTTCTTGAGCCTGTCCCTACTGCTTTTCCTCAAACAATCATATACGCGACTGTGCAGTGACCAACTCACGTATATACGCAACTTTCCTTTATGAAACTTGCGTATGAAATTCAGGATACTGAAGTTTCACACTTTCAGCTCCTTCTGAGTCTATTGTGCCTGTACATTGTGTTGTGCCACATTTTTCTGACTGTACTTCCTTTTTCTTCCATATCTTCAAGTGTGATGATGTTTTCTCCTTTTGGTGTGGTGCCCGTACCTTGTTCCTGCATTCCTTGGCTATATGTCCAAGCTTGTTGCATGCATAACATCTTACATGTTTCATATTCCTTCTGTAGCAATCAACAGCTTTGTGACCGAACATATTGCAAGAAAAACAATATCCATTAAAATACCTGGAATGTGATGATCTTTCTGTGTGATGATCTTGAACCATTCTTCTTCTGCATCTAGCTGCAACATGTCCAAGATTATGACATTCATAACATTCAATATTATTCATCTGAGTAAATGGCCGACTATTACTTCCATAGTTAGGAGTAAAATATTTTCTTTGAAGAATCTCTTTCCTTGATTGTTGATGGGGTTGACCTCTCCTCTCCTTGTTGATCATTTTAGATTTCTCTTTAGAGTTCCTTGCCTCACCTTGTGAACTAGATTCACCTTCAACAGATTCATGAAAACCAAGACTAGTTTTGATAGCAGGAGACCTTTGACTACTAAGAATATCATCCAAGACTTTAGTACTATCTTGAAATCGTAACAGTTTATCCTTTTCTTCTTTTAAGATATTTACCTCAATATGAAGTTGTTCTTCCTTTTCCAAACATTGCTTCTTCAAAATTTCTTCAGACTTTCTTCCTTCTTCCATTTGTTGCCTTAGTTTGAGAATCTCCTTTTCTTGTTCTTCATTCAGATCTTGCTGCATTTGACGAATTCTGAAGGCACATTCCAGCTGAGATTTTAAGCTGATAACTTCATTTTCCTATTTTTCAATAGCTTGGAGTAGATATTTATTCTGCTTCTTTGATTCTTCAAGATGTTCTTTTAGTGAGAGGATCGTAGCTTCAAGCCTTTCATAATAACTAGATCTATCTCTGAGTTTCTTGATTATTGTGCTCTTTTCATTGACTTCATTTCTTAGAGATGTTGCTTCATCCTGCAACTTTTGATATTTGTCCTTGAATAACTTCCTTACCTTGCTTCCTTCCTCTTGTTGAGCCTTTAGTCTGGTAGCTACTTCTTTGAAGGCACCATCCTTTATGTTCAATAGATCTTCTTGATCTCTAATTTTGTCTGTCAGCCTCTTAGATTCTGCCTCTATTTCATATCCTTCTTGCTCACCCATAAGAGCACATTCAGTTGTTTCGTTATCACTTACATCACCTTCAAATGGATAGATAGTTGGAACATCAGAGGATAACAAATTCATACCTGATAGTTCATCTTCATTCTGAAATGATTCTGAATCTGATTCTGAATTTGAAGTGCTTCTGCATAATCCCCAATCGATTCTCCCACTGTCATAGTTCTTCTGAGATGTATTCTTCTGCTTAGGCACTTTCTTCTTAAGCTTCTTTCCCATTGTTCCACGGATCTCCTTCAAGCGATCAAGCTTCTACAAAAGGACCTGCTCTGATACCAATTGTTGGAAATAATACTGAGAGGGGGGCTGAATCAGTATTATCAAATCAATATAACTTTTCACTTTCCATATTAAGATTCATATGTGATGCAACAAGTATATATTCAGTAAACATATGATCCAGTTAGTTGATCTCTAATGAGTGCATCAGAGCATTATTAACCATATGAGTAGTAAACTGAAGCAGTAAAATAGAACAGATCATCACACACAAAAAGCACACATGAACAGCGTGATGTAAGGTGGAAACCCAATGTGGGTGAAAACCACCTGCTGCAAGTCGTCTCAATCTTCTTTAATAAGAAATACCTTTTACAATAGTTCTGTAATGGTGCAGACTTATACCAGTACACAGGCTTCTACCTACAGAAGGCTACAACCTTCTCTCGTTCTCCAGACTCTCCTGGAAGGGAGCTACAACCCCCTTTGCTCTTGTACTAGCCGATCCATTTACTAGTACACAGGCTGCTACCTGCTGAAATGCTCCAACCTTTACTTGTTTTCTAGCTGCTACTAGAAGGGAGCTACCACCTCCTTGGCTCTTGTACTAGTTGATGTACTAGTACGTAGGTGCCAACCTACCAAAGGCTACAACCTTCTCTTTCTTCCTCCAGGTACCACGTTTCATCAATTTTCAGACTGGATACACTGAAGCACAACATCATATTCTGAAAGCCCACGTTTCATCCAATTTTCATACTGGACCCATTAATATCATTGAAGCTCATAATCAATTAATACTAGCATCATCAATCTCTGAATTACCCAATACTAAATCAATGCTTTCACCAAAGCCAACCTGCATACAGATCTGCAAATATTTCCTTATAACTTTGCAGCTGTTCCATACATCAGACATACCCAGATCATACCATTCATAAAACATACGTCAATAATTCAGATCTAGTCTATCAAACTAGATAATGATAAACATTACAATCCTTAAGATCCCGATCCATCAAGTATCAAATAGATCTACAATCAACCAACTTCCTTGTGCATAAACTAAATTAATACTTTCTCAGCACACAGAAACCAGATATCAAATCAGAACCTTGAACACCGCAGTAATAGATAAAAACAACTAAAACATATTTCAAGTAAGGTCCGCAACTTCACCAATAGAAACCTGCGTATAGGTCTATAAATTCATTCTTTCAAACATTCAAATATTAGTTAATCCAGATTATCAGATTTATAGATCAAGCGTGCACCACATATCACAGATCAAAATCATATAGAGATACCACTATTCCAGCCTTAAGATTTTGACCCATCAATAGAACTTATCCTTCTCCTTGCACTCAGGTTCCTTCTTTATTCAGATCTAGATCTGCACCATAACCCAATCACCATATTCTAGATCTAGCACTTTATCAGATATTCAATTATTTAGAAGATGCCTTGCCAAATGATCTCCTTCCTCTTTTATAGCCTTAGGCCTTTCACAATACCACAGACCAAAAACCATAACAATTCAATACCATGGACCCAATACTTGGGATCAACACTTTTGGATGCAATACCACGGACCAAAGCCATAGGATCAAAAACTATCAAACTAATACCATGAGCCAACCATGAAAGTGCGTGAACTTTTCTCTGCATGAAAGGAACTTTTCTCTGCATGAAAGTGCGTGAACTTTTCTTTTCATGAAAGGAAATTTTCTCTGCATGAAAGTGCATGAACTTTTCTCTACACGAAAGAAACTTTTCTCTACATGAAAGTGCGTGAACTTTTCTCTACATGAAAGAAACGTTTCTCTGCATGAAAGTGTGTGAACTTTTCTCTACATGAAATAAAATTTTCTCTGCATGAAAGTGCGTGAAATTTTCTCTACATGAAAGAAACATTTCTTTGCATGAAAGTGCGTGAACTTGAAAATAACTTTCCTGCACTATAATTTATCATCTGTGTGATTTGCCATCAAGGACAACACTTGTCTCATAATGCGAACAATCTCCCCCTTTGGACTTGATGGCAAAGCTAACTTGTCATACTGAGAATTGTCATCTGATTCCTTTGAGTTGTCCTGCATCCTGTGTATTCTGTCACATCTGATATCTCTTCCATAGATTCATCTAGATATATATAAGTGAGTTGATCTTCTACGAGTTGGTTGCCATGAAGTACAACACATGCATCATAATGCCAATAGGAAAGAGGTTCCAAATTAGTGTACTCGGATGCAACAGAGGTGAGAGTTCACTTTCAAAATGATGTCACTATTGAGCACGTGGACACCATCATGGACTACCAGGCTTGGCATCAGTTTTCCATTTTTGATCATCATGAGGATTGTTCGGTGTGGGAATTTCACTTAAGCAAACTCCTCAACACTTAAATTGTCAACCCGGGGGATCCGTAAACTTAGAGACGAAGCACATGCAATGCCAGAGATGGTATGAATATTTCTAATATCAATCCCTACTTTCTTTAAAGGAAAGACTGCAAAATCAAACTAAAAAGAGAAAAAGGCAACTTGAACCATCAAAATAATCTAAGACTGGAACAAGGAAGAATGAATTTGAAAAAGGGATTTAGAAATAAAGTGCAATCACTCTAGCTAACTATTGACTAACTACTGAGTGTGTGTTTTTCTTTAGCAGAGACACTTAGCAGTCTCATCAGATGGGCCCTTCAAACCTACTTATTTAGTGTTATATACCTAGGGGGGATAATATGGGGTACCAAGGGAGGTACCCAAGGTAATAATGTAATAATGGGATGGGCCATAGTAATAAATAAGGTGGTTAACCCATGTCATGTAAGGGACCACAAGTAGTTAATAATAATGTAAAGGGCCCATGGTATTAGTTGATGGTATGAGGAAACCATGGTAATGATGGATGGTATTGTATGTATGAGGCCTATATAGAGGCTAGAGACTCCACATGGAGAGATATGAAGAGAAGTATTCTTGTATGAACAGGCATATGGCTTGTGGAGTATTCTCCTTCCTTAAGGAGTGAATGTATGGTGTTGCCCTACCTTAAGGGTTTTGATAATAAAGAGAATCATTTCTATCTATATTCAGATCCCGTTATTTCTGGGTTTATTTGCATTGTTATGTGTTTTCATATCAGATCTATAATATTTCTGGGTTAGATCCACAACAATTGGTATCAGAGCACTTTCTTGGGCACAAAAGTGGAGATTTTTTTATTTTTTTTTATTTTTTGCAGGGTTTCGGGGGCGGCGACTTTGCAGGTCAGATCTGTACATTTTGGTGCAAGATCTGTAAAATATAACTACCGATATGGATTCTTTGTGCAAAAATAGTCGAATTCAAAAAAAAAATCAGTTGAATCGGAGTCCGGATGAAGGAGATATCACTTATTTAAAAAATCAGTGGGGTTGCAGACAATTTTCAGGGCAGCGATTTTGCGGCGCAGATCTAGACGTCCTAGTGCAAGATCTACAAAATCTAATTGTAGATCTGGGTTGTTTGAGAAAACTCACCCAATTTCAAAAAAAAAAATCAGTCGAATCGGAGTCCGGATGGGGGAGATACAGCTGATTTAAAATCAGCTCTTTTTTGCAGAAATTTTGGTGACGACAGGAGAGTTGCAGCGCAGATCTGGAATTCTAGTGCCTGGATCAGGATTTCTATCACATGGGCAGATGCAGAATGGTCATTCCATTTCCGAAAACAGGTCATAATAAAGATTCTGAGCAATATTGACAAAACTGTGACATTTTCAAATTTTCGCCAAGTCAGTGAATTTTTTTCCAAACCATTCATGGCTTCTAGCAAGGATCTATATTTTACAGGAAAAGATGATGGTCCTACTATTGAAGAATACATAAATAAATACAAGAGGTTAGTTAGACCCGTTTGGAAATGGTGGGTAGTGCAGAACTTTAGAGATGAGGCAACCACATGGTGGGGATTACTTAACCAAAAGAAGTGTTCCAACCTGCCCGATGAAGAATTTGAAAAGTTACTTTTAGACAGATGGTCTCATGCTAGAAAACAAGATAAGGAGAAACATGTGGGTCTATTTTCTACTGGTATATCCTTATTGCAGGTTCATGGCTTGATTCAGAAGGAGAAAATAGTTGTGACTATAAATCCTAGTTGCAAGCAAAATCTTATAAGTGTTAATTTGGCAAAAAAATTGCAAGTCCCAGCAAAACAAATTGAACATACACAGGTTGATAATGAGGATGTTCAAGGATTTGAAGATTTCTATGGATAAATATGTGTTGCATGGTGATTTTTATGCTACAGAGATGGATAATATGGATGTTGTTTTGGGATATCCTTGGATGGAATCCGTGGGTACTATCAATATTAATGTGCAGAAGAAATTCCTGAAGCTATGGTATAAAAAGAAGAAAATTACATTACAGCATATTTCCATCCATAAACAGGTAGAGCACATGGAGGCTGAAGCAGAAGATGTTCAAGGGACTGATATATCAGATGATGAGCCTTTGATGATCGACAATCAAACACAAACAGAGGCTGCAGAAGAAAAGGTTACAGGTGATGATACATCAGAGGAGGGCTCAATGGTTGAAGTCATATTGAAAAACAAGACACCACCACAGGCACCATAGCAGGGTGAAGTCAAGCAAAAGCCATCGTGGGTTAAAACTTCAACATATCAGCACCCACATCACCCCGCAAGAAAACCATCAAGATGGAAACCAAGTAGTCCCATGACGGATAGCGAGGAGAGAAGATCCACCCACTACACATCAACACAGAAGAGCTGCCACGGTCAACTTCCATCTCAAGCGAGCGAGGCAACAGCGAGATTGAGAGTTCACCTTTCTCTTGGATGGCTAGATGCACGTGCATGGTATCAGTGGACTACTCTTTTGAGTAGATCTTATTATTTGTGTTCTTCCCATTTTTCGGGGACGAAACATGCTTAGGGGGGTGGAATGTTATATACCTAGGGGGGATAATATGGGGTACCAAGGGAGGTACCCAAGGTAATAATGTAATAATGGGATGGGGGGATAATATGGGGTACCAAGGGAGGTACCCAAGGTAATAATGTAATAATGGGATGGGCCATAGTAATAAATAAGGTGGTTAACCCATGTCATGTAAGGGACCACATGTAGTTAATAATAATGTAAAGGGCCCATGGTATTAGTTGATGGTATGAGGAAACCATGGTAATGATGCATGGTATTGTATGTATGAGGCCTATATAGAGGCTAGAGACTCCACATGGAGAGATATGAAGAGAAGTATTCTTGTATGAACAGGCATATGGCTTGTGGAGTGTTCTCCTTCCTTAAGGAGCGAATGTATGGTGTTGCCCTACCTTAAGGGTTTTGATAATAAAGAGAATCATTTCTATCTATATTCAGATCCCGTTATTTCTGGGTTTATTTGCATTGTTATGTATTTTCATATCAGATCTATAATATTTCTGGGTTAGATCCACAACATTTAGATATTTCCTTCTTGCACTAACCTGTCCTACATTATCGTAGTTTGCTTGCACTAGTGCAGGAACAAAGATTTATGCAAAGGGTATAAATGGTGTCTTTACTAAAAGCATTTTACTTCCTGCAAGGGCTTGAACTTTTTTAGGTTCAAAGCACTCAGATCTCGTGGCAAGAAACTAGTTCTTGCACCAGATCAGAGCTTCTTGCACTTAGCATTTAATTCTTAAGATAAGTGCTTAGTTACTGCAAGTGTTATTATACTGTGAAATCAAATTGCACACATAAAAATGAATGTTTCTGATTTTGACAAAGTGCAAAAATAAAGAAACAATCCATATAATTTATCCTATCATAGAGTATTTAATGTGTTGTCTCTCAAATTTTCCTAGAAGTTGTAAGAAGAGGAAAGGGGTCCAAGGTAACCACAAACCAACTTTTGGGTACAAAATCTAGCCAATCTGTACCTAGAGAGGGCTCTCTCTTTAAGATTTAGCTTTGTTTTATAAGGCTTTAGGCTAGTTATGAGAGCTTTGGGATTTTGGTTGAGTTTGGTGAAATTCAATAGCAGAGGGGTAGAACTTAGTAGTTTAGGCCATTGGGCTAATGGAGTCGAAAGAAATGGCTCAACTGGATTTGGTTTCTTAGCAAAGGATGGCTTCACAGGGAAAGATAGCTAAAACAGGGATCAAATGACAACTTAATAGGATGGGATGGACTTAAAAGAGATGAAGGGAAATTAAGAATCCTTCAACATGATTTAAGAGAAAAGAAACTGAATGATCACCAGTAAAGAGAAACTAAGAATTATTTATAAATGATCAAAATGATTAACTTAGGAAACAGGGGAAATTAAGAATTCACTGTTTATGCTAGTTTAGAGGAAAACATCAAGAATATAAATGATTGAAAATAGATTGCACTGAAGCACTTTCTGAGTTAAGCTTTTTCGTTTAAGTATTCAGATATGAAACATGAGTGATATAATAAACAAGAACACAATACCACATGAGTTATAAAATACTTATTTGTCCAATGTATTGCACATGAATTCTGTGAAAAATCCTTTGTATTAATTCTTCATCCAGCTAGCCATGAAAGATTTGTCCAACAACACTTTACTCCAAAATAATCAGTTTTACAACAATGTCTAAGAATCCACCCTCAATACTTCGAACGGGGGTGTATTTATACAAAAAAATTACAATGAAATATCTCATAACAAAGTGAGATATATTCTGAGATGACTAATCACATTTTACAAGAAAATAGGGCTAGATGACTTCATAGATGACAGATGAGGCAACCAAATGGTTTGTTGTCCCTATTCTTGAGAGTGTGCTGGAGTTAGGCCCTATGATTTGGCCTCTTGTTGTCATTGGTGTAATTCTGTGTTGGCTGCTTTGTTTTTATCTTCCTACTGATACACTTTATCTGCATCTAATACTCTTTACCTGTTTGATCTCTATTCATCCTCTTTACCCTCATTGATTGTAGTAAAAACCAAAATTTACGTTTTACCAGAGATAAATTACAAAATTTCTAACATTTCTTCCCACCATTTTGGCTGTGGTATTCTGGTTTTCTGAAGCTTTCGAAGGGTTTTATCCATTTCAGTGTACCTGAAGAATGTAGGCTGAATTGGGAACAAGTGCTTTAGTTCATGCTCGACATAGAACAGGTTCTCTAGACTGTCATAGAGAACTCTACTTGTAGGGAGTGCTTTTATTCTTGATGCACTTGTTGATGAACTTGCTTGATTGCCTGCATATTGATTCAATTTTTCCAAATTATCTTTATGCGTCATTTTTTTGTCATTGATAACTAAAGGACTTGGTAGCCCTTTGCTCTGCAAAATGGCAAATTTCTCCATAAAAGCATTAATCTCTACCTGTATATCCTGGCATCTTATTTCTAAATTTTGCATCAAATTTCTTTTGGTTAATACCTTTTTTATTTCTAAAATGGTCTCTGTTATGTCTTTAATGCCAAGTTCTTCAAGTTGGTACTTATTCTTGATATTCAAAAAATTTATGAGCCTATTGGCTTCCTCAGGCATTCTTCCTAATTCTGTTCTTGTCCTTTGGATTTCTTCTTGGGATTTCTTTACTAAATCAATCTGCTCAATTTTTTTTTGGATGGCCAGACATCATTTATTGATTGAGTGATGTTGGCCCAAAGAATTTTCCTAATTTCTGCTAGAGGTTTATCGAATGCAAGGTCCTTTTCCAATGATTTCACTTTGTTTTCTAATCCTTTAATATCCCTTGTCTTTTCTGCAACACTTATCTTTGAGAGATCATACCTTTGCTCTAAGTTGGCATACTACTCTTTCACCTTTTTTAACTCTGAAACTTGCAATTTCATGTCCTCCATTGATTTTGCTAGTTCCTTTGTGCTCAAATTGGCAGTGCTGCCCTGTGTTGTTCCTGCTGTTGCTATACCTGTGACCACCTCTACTGTGGCTGCTGGATGTTTGGTGCTAGTGCTGTCCCAAGTGTAGAAGGGACCACTGTTGAGTCTACTGGTATTACATTGGGAGGCTGAGAGGTCAACTCTCCTTACTTGTCCTTCAATGCTTTTTCTAGTTCTTACTCAGTCTCATTCAGTCATTCATTAAGTTTTAAGAGTAAATCCATCAGCTCTTCTTCAGATTTTTGCTTTATGATCTCAACAGTCTGTGGATGCCTTGAAGGAGGCAACTTTAGTTACTTCCTCAAGGCATCAATATCTTCATCTTTCTTTTTGATTAAGGCTTTTGTAGCCTTCACATCTTTGGGATCATGTCCCAATCCAATAATTATTTCTTCTAAAGGCTTTATTCTGTTATCTTTAGCCTGGGAAGAGGCTATTTATAAGTGTAGTTGGGTAGTTGTGTTATCCAAAGAATTTTGAAACCTATGGGCCATCATTGCCTTACCAGTCAAGGTTGAATAAATCATTTCTCCAGTTTGTTTATGCAATTCAATCTGATCCATAGGATGAATATCCTTTGCCATGACTTCCAAATTTGTTCTGAGATAATCTGCTGCTGATTGAGGTTGTTGCACTTTAGGCTTGAAGTAGCTCATTATCATTTTTCCCTCTTTAATGTCATAGGCTAACATTAATCTCTGTTGATTTTTGGGGGCCATTTTCAAATATTGATTGTAAATTTGAAGCTTCAATGGATCATTCCTGGCTTTTATTTATGTAAATGTTTTCTTGAGATCTGAGGCATCTTTCCCTGATGGCCTGAAAGATGATACCTTTGTACTTTGTTTTCTTTCCAGCTCTTGTCTCTATGAGCTATTGGATGTTCCTCCTAATGGAAAAGTTTGCTGGCTATCTACTCCTTCTTTCCTCTGACTATCAGTAGTCTCTTCGAAAAATTCCTCCTCTGAAACATGATTTAACCTTTGCCTTTTTGTACCAGGCTACTCTGAGGGTCCACTGGTAGGGGTAGCTACTTCCCTGTCTCTCTTTTTATTCCTTTCCTCATTTAAAGGAGTCTGCAAGATTGGAGGTTCTCCCACATTGCTTTGAGTTGGAGGAGTTGGCATTTGGGCCTGTTCTTTGGAAGTTTCAGGCTGCTTAGACATTGTAGATTGTTCTATGACTTGAATGCTGGTTTCTAATTCTTTGCCCTTGGATGACCCTATGGCTGGTGTGCTGGTTTTCTGTGAAGGTTGCTGAGAGGTTCCAACAGTGGATGCACCAATTCCTGATCTTTGTACCTGCCCAAAAGAATCCAGGTCAAGTGTTTTCTCAAGATCTCTCATAACATTCTCAATATTGACCTGTTCACTATCATTTTCTACTAGGGTCCCTTCCCTCCATTCATCCATATTTGCAAATTGTTCAATCTCTGGAATCCTATGGTGAATGTATGGTGACAATCTGTTCTTCATTCTTCTATCACATATAAAGCTGTTAGGGTCATATGGTATCCACCCAAAACTCTTTTGTAACTTAAGATGATCTTCTAAAAATTTTTCTGCTTCTCTCCATGCTTCCCTAGTGTTGCAGACAAAAGGGCCTAACTGATTCTTGATTCTAAGTTGAGCTTTCTTCTTGGCATTATAAAAATGAACCAGGTCTGAATTTATTATTTTCCTGAAGTATTCCAATGCAAACAGTCTCATTGGAACATACTTTGGTAGCTTAAAAGGGCAGAGCTCACACCCATAGATCCTGATTTCTGTATGGTTTTTGTATAGGTACCAATCACCTATTCTGTACTGCTTGGAGAGTTGTAGGATCCTCTTAATGTCACCACTGATCCTGGGAGGGGAAACCCCTGTCAATAAGGTGGTTGCTGGATGAACAAATTGATCAATGAACTCAATGTATGAGTAAGGGGACTCAGTGGAATCATGGAAGATGGGACTCCAAAAGATGACAGACCTTGGATTGCCTCTGGTGTCAAGTTTCATGACAGGGAAAGGAAAGTTTTCTGACTGATAATATAGCATGAGATGATATATAAAGGTGGTATACTTGAAAATTCCTTCATTATCTAATCTCAAGAACTGGTCATGAATCTTGTTAGCAATATAGGAGGCATAATCATACTTAACAGCAGGGGGCTGTCCAGGAGTAAAAATTGACAACAACACTAGGGTTACCTCATCAACAAACTCACTAGTGTTAAATCCCATAATTGAAGATATGATATCAACAATGAGTCTTCCAATCTTTGTGAAGAAAGTTTGCAGATAAGGAGGTGGGTCCTTGGGCTGATGTTTCTGTAACATGAAGGTATGACAGATGCGATTCAATTCTAACTGGGATAATTGAGTCGATTTCTCAAGTAAATACCCCATGGAAATGGGAGTGAGAGCTTGACTGGAGTGGAATTGCAACATTTCATTGATGGATTGAGCAGTTATGGGGAAGAGGACTGTTTGGCTTGGGGACATAACTGCTCTGCGGTTGGGATCATAGTTTGCCTGGCATTGATGAATTATATCAGGGAAAACATGGACTGAGGGGAGAAAATACATGGGAAGGTTAGATTCCCATAGTCCTAGGATATCAGAGCCATTCAGGTAGTTGTCTCTGGCTTGGAAAAAGACCTTAAGGTGGTTTTTATCAGTGGATAAGTCTTTTATCTGGAAGTCTTTATCTGCAAGAGGCAGATAGTCTAAATCTTTATGAGGAGCATTGATGGGTGCAACATTCAAAGCCACAGGGGTTTCCATTTCTGGTTCTTGTGGATTCAGAAAGGAATTTGGGTTTTCTGTGAAAAATGGGCCGAACAACAGTCCTAGGAACTTATATAGGGAAACAAAGACTGAATTTGCAATAAATTTTGGCCTTTTATGTGGAGTTGTAGTGTAAAGAATGAACTTGCAAGGTTTCGGCAAAAATTAGATAAATACCTGTGTTCGAGGAGTGAATAGTGCAATGACAGGCACTGATGGTGGCTAACAGGTTCCAGGCTGCATTGGCTGCAAGTTTCTCAACAAGGTGGCAGTTGGAAAGCTTGGACAATTGACCTCGTCGTTTTTTGCATGGGAGCACAGGTTCGCAGTATGAAACAATGAAAACAACATTTTGTTGGTTTAATTCACAAATTCAAAGTTGGTGGGGTTTTTTTTTTTGTTATTTGGGTGGATGACGTAAGTGAGAAAGGATGTTTTGTCGTATGCGGAGGGCGGTAAGCGATCTGGTATTGCACTGCTTTTGGAGATAGGTGGTTTTGAGATGGGAGCCAGCGATCCCACTGGTTGCTTGACACGTGGTGTGGGTACGGTGTAAAAACCTCTTGGTGATCGCGCGTTAACGCGCGGTCACCAAGGGTTGCACAATACCAATGACGATTGTTGGATGATGGAGGCGCGATCGGATGGTGGACGAGAAGCGTGATACGGTGGAGCTTTAATTGCAGAGGGCCCAACACAATTAAAAAATTAATTAATCATATCGGGGTAATTGTGAATGGATGGGGAGGTTATTAATTAACTGTGAGGGTTAATTAATCCCTTTTATGCAGCGGGGGGAATTAGGCTGTTAACTAGTTATGGGTTAACTAGTTAATCCTGGTTAACAAGTTTTTATGGTTATAATTAACCAAAGGGGCGGGATACATGGTAATTTGGGGATTTTTTTTATATATTTAATAATACGGGAAAGGTTGAACTTGTATTCGGGAGTTATATAATATGAGTTAGAAATTAATATGAAAAAATGTAATGAAAAAGCGCTAAGTAAAACATTAGAGTGTACATTTAACTTAGGCTTAAAGTGGAAAAAGGGGTTTTTATGTAATATTGTGAATTTTTCCTAAGTAAAATGGGATTTTAATTAGGAAAAGATTTATGAAATTAAATGAATGGTTTATGGATGATTCTAAGTACTTAGGCTTTTTAAATTATTGGGCCGAGGGTCCGGTCCCTCCAGAAGTCAGAGAAATGCTCTGAGCTCCTCCAATTTAGCAAATGCCTTAGTCCTTAGGGGAAATTAGTGAATAATTAGGGAAAATGAGAAAGGGGAGTTAATCATTGTGACTTTTCTTTGCTTGAGATATCTTCAATGTAGTGTATGCCTTGGCCTTGCGATGAAAAATGAAAGATTAACACATTTACAGACATTATTCATCACATATGATTCTGCAACATCAACTACTTACCCTACCTACTTTAACCTAACCTTAATTATTCTTTATTTGGGTGCACTTAGACTGGCAAACCCTTATCAAATCTTCCTTTCTTTGACATGGCAAAGCCTATCTAAATCTGCACTTATTACATCCAAGGGCTCAGATTGAACTGTTGAGCTCCTTTTATTTACTCTGCCTATCTACTTATCTGCCAAGATTAAACTGTTTGGTTGGATATTTATTCTCTATTTCTGCAACATGAAATTGAAAAATGAATGAGTCAAGTTTAAACAGTTTGACTATTCATAATTTGTGGCATAAGTGACAAGTTTCACACAATCTTTTATTATACAATAGTAAAAAAGTAGCGGCATTTAGACTTGCACACTTTCCTGGTCTATTTTTGTTCGGGGTTCATTTTTCTCATTTTTTAACCATATTTATTCTTTTTACCCTTTGATTTTTCCTTTAGGGTATACTCTCTTTACATTTTTTAAATTTTTGATTTTTTGAGAATATGGAAAACCTTTACAACAAGAAAAGGTATGAACATATTACATAGCTCATCAAGTCAATCATGACATATGACACCTATTGGTATAGGGGCCGGTTGAATCCCCAAAAATCGGGTCGACAACAAGGGGGATACCCGCTCGGTCTGGACCTTGGTTGGCAGCTCCTTATCCGTTTGGTATAGCGGGTCCGACTGGGGATAATGGGACCAGTTTCCCAATCTAAGGGTGTGTGTGTGTGCAGAGTTGGATGATGCTGATCTAAGAGTTATAACCTAAGCTACTTTAATCTAATTCTATGCTATTGTAATCTAATGAAAACAGCACATCTAATCTATGCTAACCCACGATGTATTTCTTCTATTATGCGATCTAAAAAGATTTCAAATAATAACTGGTAATAAAGATCATTCAGCTATCATAAGAATGGAAATCAATGAAGATGAACCACTTTGCATAAAAAGTTAGGCAAAACAGTTGTGAACAACATATCGCATAATAAGTTATTCATATATCAAATATAAATAAATGGCTCCACCGTACAAAAGTGCCAAATGGTAACTCAAACATTCATGCAATAACATATAAACAACTAAAAACTGTATATCAATTTAAGAATATAAGCAGAAATGGTCAAGAGATAAAAGTACCATTTATGATTGGTCCTACTCATAGGCTTCAAGCAACAATGGTTTATCTCTACTTGTTCTAATATCTACCAAGAGTACAGAAGTGCAGCATCAGTAGTAGATATCAAATGCAAACATTAATAAACCTTGATCCATTCATTCATCAAAACCTCCTCTGAGGGTGCAGAAGTGCATGTTCTGAGGACAAGTTTTTGACAAATTTCTGGACCCTTCTCTAAATGCATGAGAAGGGTTTAAATACTAATTCCTAATTCTAACAATAGTTTATTTACAAAATTTAGGATGCGGTTTTCAAATGACCATCCTTTTTCTAATCTAATTTTTAAGTAAAAACAACATTCTAAATTAAGCTACTTCTGAATTTGGTCTTTAAAGCTGCATGCATTCATCATTGGTTTGAGGAGAGTCAGTTGGCTGACTTCTGCTTTGAGCTGGGCTGAGAAAACGGAATCTATGAGAGCTGGCACCACTTTCTCGACCGCATTTATGATACATTTCACAGTCATCCACTGACTATGCGGCTTCACCAAGTATGCCCAGTAGCATTCCCAATTTAACCTGTTTAGTGCTAGGATCGCTTTTCCCTTTTCTTGAGCCTTCTGCTTCTAGTCGTAGTTTATTTGGTAAATACCCCGGGGTGGTCTCTGCGATTAAATTTGCTCTGTGCAAATTTTCATTTACACAGTTGATAAGAATGCTTGCTGTCGTGGTTGTTGTTTCCGTTGCTTGTTCCGCCTCCCTGATTTGATCGTCCCACTTGTTGAAGAGAAACTCTTTATGATTCTCATTTATCCTGGGTGTGCCTGCTCTTTTTCCCTCGTCTTCATCCTGCCAAGCCAAGTACTCCGTCACTTGTTTGTCAATCTGATCATAGTCACTTTGTAAGTTAACCACTTGATTGGTGATCTTATCACTCATTTCGCAATAATAATTCCACTGTGATACCTTTTGTCCCAACTCTTCCTGTTGCTGCAGTAGTTTTTCATTCAAGGCAATAGACTCTGAAATAAACTCTGTAAGTTTAGGGTTGTCTCTGTGCATCTCTTGTACATCCTGCAACTGTTTTCCCTTTTCATCCAAACTTCTTTGATAACCTATTTGCATTTGCTGGAAGTCTTCCTGCAACTTTTCAAGCTGTTTGCGTGCCTCATTATTAGCATTGGCTTGTTGCAATTGTAGTTGCAGTACCTGTATCTGATTTTCTTGCTCTTTCAACAATTGTTGTACTTCTGACGCTTTGTCAATAGTCGCAGAGGCATACGCCCTTATGATCTGAGACACTTTGGTGATATTTTCAGTTGGATTACTGGCAGGATATTTCCATAGGACGTCTAATTGCTCAGCATCCTGAGAAAGTGTATTTTCTAACTTCCTCTTTTTTCTCTGTCTTCTTACAACTGCTTTATGTTGGGGACTATAAAATATGTCCAGTGGGGGAATTTCTTCTACATTCAGTAGAAGCTCAGAAGATGGAGCGATAGGAATATGCTCCGTTTCTGTGACATTGCTGTCTATGGTTGAGCCCACTTATTGTGCTACCTGTGTATTGCTCACAGGTGTTTTTGGGGCTTGTCCTTCAAGATTGATCAGTTCGTTGAAGGTTTCCCATTCTTTATCTAATTCTGTTGTGACGGGTGGTGCTTCAATGACGAGAGGGGGGACATCTCTTGGCGAGGAGGCGATAACTTGCTGTTGTGGAAATTCCATTGACTGAGCAGTGTCTTTAGCTGACTCTTCGCTCCTATCTTGGTTGTTTTTAGATCTTTTAGAATGCTCAGGCATCTCTAGTCCAGTATTAGATTTAGATCCGGAAGTGCTTGAATTCCCATTGAGGCTAACGCTTGGAGTCGGTTCTTTGGCAGATAGTCGCAACTTTTCTAGAGGAACACTGGCTAGTCTTCCTTCCCTGTATACCATGAATCTTTGGAGGTCATCTGGAGACAATCGCGATTGGGCTTCCCGCAAAATTTCCTGGAGTGAGCTTTTACTCTGAAATATATCATCAAATAAATCCTTTTTTCCAACAAACACTTTTATCTTGACTGCCGTTGTGAAATCCTAGGCAACCTCATTTGAGTCAAATGGTCTTGCCAGGAATTTAAATAATTGTAGACACGTCATATTCTGTACTTCGGTGAACACGTGACCTACATCGAACAACGAAAAGGCCCCACAAGCTACAGGAAACTGTGGCCATATGGCCTTCTTTTTGTCTTTTAGGTCTTTAGTTAGGCTGCCTTCTGAACAGGTTTGATATGCAATTTCTCGAGCCAAAAGTTTGTTAGGGATATACAAAGGTAGGACACGAGGGGGGACGGTGCTTCCAAATACTCTAATATAGGTGAACCATTCTTCCCCGAACCATCTTGCGATGGGGATGATATCTATCTGTGCCTCAGGTGAGCACCTCGGGGGGTCTTCATCATACATCATTCTATACAAGGGTAAGATAAGCCTGTGACAAATCTGGTAGAAATGTGGAATGAACTGAGAATCCCATAATATCTTATGATAAACATGGATGGGTAATGGGTCCTGGGTTGTCCATTTCCAACCCATAACAGGAAATTTAGACACATAACAAATAGAATCTATAACATATGCGGATAGGTAAAAAGGAGGATAGATCCTTTGAGACATGGATCTTTTAGACCGGTAATTGATAATAGTCGGGAATAGGTTATCAGAAAAGATATTGGCCCAATCTATAATAACGGCATTTGTGACAGCATCTATTAATGGTAACCATTCAGACGAAAACTTATTGATATCTAGCATCCCAATTAATCTACAAAGCATGGCCGCAGCAAAACAATACGGAGAGGTGAGGGAACCAGTGCTGTACATACCGTTTTTGTCTTTCTTGAGCAGTTCATCTTTTCTGGACCAATCTTTGGTGGTCTCTGATAGGTTTGGGTTCTTCGCCACAAATTTTTTAATGAATTGTGCATTTTAAGTCGCCTGCGGTTCAAGAAGATGATACATGAGCCTTAAATCTTGTGCAGCGAATGACCCGATGAGCCCATGTCCTTGAATCTTGAATTGTCTGTTGTTCATTTCTGTGTTTTCAAGTATCCACTTGATCATATCCGTATATGGGAGAATTTTGGGCCTTGCTGCTATTCGATGAAGGAATGAGCACGCTAGTTCTTCTAAGGATGCTTCAGAAGAGCCCTGTGAGTCTGCGACAGCGGTAACCTTCATTATTCTGTGGTTTTCTTCTTCAAGCAGTCTGTACATGCTTTCCCACGTTGATATCCCTGCGTCTCTGCTACAAGCTGTGTCTGTATATAAAGGTGCCATTTCCTTCACCTTAGAGCCCTGAGCTTTATTTTTCTTTCCCATTTCTTCCTGTGTATGGCTTGGTATCGTCCTTCGTTCTCCGTTCCTACAGCCCACAAGTGAAATGGAAATGACTGTTCAAGAAAGGTGATGGGAGAGTCTTAAATGCAGCAGATATATCAAATATGCCACCTTACGTGAAGTAATTCTTTGCAAAAGCACGCGTCTACATTAATAGATGACAACTAATTCATTTATTATCATTAAAAGCGCATGATCTTGAATCAGATTATGGTAACTGGCTTTTCTTGAATAGCGTGCCCGAAAGATTCGTGATGGAGTGACTTTGCGATTTGGTTCGCAATCGTCACAGATCGCGAAATCGAATTATTGCACTATCGCGCTCTCGCACTGACTCACAAATATAACATCACAAAGCCGATTTGGCTTAATATCGCAACCATCGCTTTATCGTGATATCGAAACATCTCAGATCGCAGAAGTTTTATGCTTGCCATATTTTGTTAGCCCATTCCATGCGATATGCGATCTTGCAATCGGTGTTATCGCAAATCGGAAAATCTTGAAGTCTTTCTCATTAGCATTACCTTATTGCGCTGCGATATATTGCTTAGTACGGGAATCTTGTGCATACTGGGATTATACTCAAATGGAGGTGTTTTTCTATCATTTTATGATGCGGCTTTTTAAAGATTTTTCTTATCATAAACTTAGGTTTTAAAGTATTCAAAAGATCTTCCTAAGCTTACGCTGGTAATCTTATTTTGAAGAAAGGAAACTCTTGCTTTCCCTAAATTTTAACTAAGGGTCCCCATTCATTTAGTATTTTGGACAACACTTAAATGGAAAAAGGGGGTGGGGGGGGGGGGGGGGGGGGGGGGGGGTTTGTTGCTGGCCACAGCAATTGGCGATTCACTTGGGAGAACCAGTTATCTTTGATTTTCTATTGAACTTTTCAAATTTCCAAAAAAAAATAAAAATTTAGAAAATTAAACTTTATTATAAAAAGATAAAGCGCATTATACTCCAAACTGTCAATGACATTTTGTTCCAACCTCTTTCTATTTTAATTATTTGCTTCCTCAGCTTGTCCTTGCATTTACATCAGCCATTAGTTGGTCTTGTAAAGATAAAATAAGGTCTTCCCTGTGTATCAGTTTTTTAAATATGCTCATTTGTTGTATGTAGAGCCTCTGCTGCCAGCAGGCATTCATAGCCTCGACAGGGTTACCTATTACCTAGTAATGATCCTTTATCCTACTTAAGGTGATCTACAACTTTCAAAGAAAAACCCATATTGACACTTTTTCCTTTTTTATTCTTAAAGAACAATGTCTTGGTTTGGTAGCCAAATTATGACACAGTCATTCACTTGATTTACACTTTTGCTGAACAAGCTAGCTCGTGATGAGACCCCTTGTCTTTTGATCTCAACAATCTTAAGTCGTTGCCCTGTTTTGGTGGACAGTAATGGCAAAGACAACAAGTTATAATATCTGTGATCATGATAAGCCAGCTCGTGATGAGACCTCTTATTCTTCAAGATATAGTGTATCCTTGGGTCGTTTCTCTAAATGCTGTGATTTTCTTTAGCAGGGAGGAAGTCATTTTTTTCCTTAAGAAAGCTCTGGACGACAATAATAGAGTTTTTGGAAATGGCAGTTCTACAGGGAATCCTCATTTTGTTATTGATACCTTTCATTGTACTGATATAAAACAATTTCTTCACTAAGATTTCTTTCATCAAATTTCTTGAAGTTGAAACTAGTATCATATCTGGGTTAAAGTTTTTAATTGTATCTATTAATAATAAATATCAAGTTTCCAAAAGATTTGCTATTTATACCAGCAGAAGTTCAAAATCTGACAGAGAAATGGTGTCTTTAGTAAATGTCAAATGCTGTTAACCACAACGAATTTTATTAGGGAGGAAAATTTTTAAAGAAATGAGAGGTAACTATTCCCTTGGATTATGTACATGATAGGGATAATTTCTTCTCTTATTTTGCCTACCAACATTTAAAAATTAAATTATCTACCTAATAACCTAGCTAAACTACCCCTACTTCTATTCTAACTATCCACAGAAAAATTGACTAGGTAAAATGATATTTCCAGCGAAACCATCTTTTCATTTGTATTCCTATACATATGTACCTTTTAAACATCAGTGTTAAGAATAAAACTTTTCTTGGACTGTGAACATTGAATGTAGGATTAGAAAGTGTAACTTCAGTCGGAATTCCACCTGAAATTTATTTCTTATGAAATCTTCTTTCCAATTGGATACCTATTGGATCATAAAAATCAGGATGAATTTCTGTTATGGATTGGTGATCATGTAATAGGAAAGATGACAAGCCAGGTTGCGAATATGATTTTTTAGTTTTAATGGCCTATAATCTGCTATGCGTTAAAGTCAAGCTTTTAGCAATTTCTCGTAAAAGGAAAGTTTCCACATATAAATCACTAAATAAATCAATGAAGAATAGATGGAAATTTCTGGAAAGAGATTTATCAATTAACGCGAATTGCTGGCAAGTTTCCGAAAATGCTTTCTTTCGTTGATGATGTTTTGGATGACATAGAAGTTTCTTCTGAAAGGCTGGTATTGATTGATCTTGGAATTGAAAAAGTTATGTATTTCCTTGACACAATTTAGTTTTCCAAAATGGTAATACATCTCTCGAATTTTCTTTGATAAGGTGCTCAATACACCATACTAATCTATCAAAAGTCTGAAAATTTAAAATACAATCCGATTTTATACAAAATGAGTGCAAGCGAAAAAGAATGTAATGATTATCTGTACAACTAATGTTACAACACAACTGGGATTGACTTGAAATATCTTCTTTTTCACAAGAACTGGCCAGAATTATGGGATCCGAGTAATTTCGAGTTACGTCTTGTGAATCAGAAAACAAGTTATGATTGGGAACAAGCATGGGGGTTTGCTCATGATACAAATCATAGATCGGGATATTGTTTTGGATAGTAAAATCATGCAAATGATCTGTCACTCTGGAATGAGAATCGACTGATATGATTCTTGAATTAGAATATCTCTCATTATCTGAGCTCTGTTGAGTTACTTGAGATAAATCAACATCATCATCATCAAAGTAGCTATCATAAATGATTTTACAGGTTTCTCTAGATTTTTCTTTTTCATCCAATATTTTCAGAAAAGGAAGGTCAAGTCGTTCTTGTTTGTAAATGACCAAAGGATGTTCTATAGCTGCCTCTTTATCTTGAAAACCTAATGGTGATTCATTTGAATAATCCTCTATACTTTTTGAGATATCATTAATACTGAGGGGGAAAAAATTATCATCACTAAATACATCAGGATAAAGAGAAAAATGTGATTCTGAAACAATGCATTTGAAAATATCATCGTGAAAAAATTCTTGTTCATCACATTCATTGTAGACATCGGGCTTTAGATCATACCTTTGCATGTTTGTATTTTCCGAAAGAGAATTAATTTGCTGTTCTAACCTTGGCATCTGCATTTTTTGACTTGCGATGATATTATCTAATCTTGTCTCCAAGTTTCTTTCTGGTTCCAAGGCAGGCTTTCTTTCAACATTCTTGCTTTTGTCTTCTTGCATTAGAGCAGGCATGTTTCCTAGGCTTTGGGAAGTTTCTTCATCATGAGTGATTCGCACATTCAAATTGGTATTTTCATTCCTATTAGAAGAAAATAAAACAAGACTTGAACTAATTTCTAATGGATCAGACATAGGAGGTAGGGAATGCTCACCATAATCTAAAGATTCTTCATTCATGAGTTCATTTTCAAGATCATATTTTAGACAATCAAGATGAAATCGCATATTAAAATCCCTAACAGATTCATCTTCTTTTCGTAGATACTCAATTTCATCGTATACCTGATCATAATCATGGCAATCAAATTTACAAATGAAAGCCTTGACAAATTGGTCCCAGCTGTGAATCGAGGCAACTGGGAGGTTTCTACACCATTTTCTAGCTTCCGCCGTGAATGTGAGAGTAAAAATTCTGCATAAAATGCCTTCATCAATTCTTTGAACGTTCGAACTTGAAACACTTTGAATAAATTGAAGGGCATGATTAAAAGCAAAAGAATTATTCTTACCATTGAATTTTACCTGAGACAAGAGTCTTACCACTTCAGGTGGAGTGTTGGAAGAGGCACGAACATGGATACAACTCCAAATGGGAAGTTTGTGAGCAGCCATCCTAATTCAAATGTTTACGATTTCAAACCATTCCAACAGACACTACGCTCAGCCCTCCTTCTAGCGCCAAATATGTTGAAGCCCCGAAAATTGGGTCGACAACAAGGGGGATACCCGCTCGGTCCAGACCTTGGTTGGTAGCTCCTTATCCGTTTGGTATAGCGGGTCCGACTGGGGATAATGGGACCAGTTTCCCAATCTAAGGGTGTGTGTGTGTGTAGAGTTGGATGATGCTGATCTAAGAGTTCTAATCTAAGCTAATTTAATCTAATTCTATGCTATTGTAATCTAATGAAAATAGCACATCTAATCTATGCTAACCCGGGATGTATTTCTTCTATTACGTGATCTAAAAAGATTTCAAATAATAACTGGTAATAAAGATCATTCAGCTATCATAAGAATGGAAATCAATGAAGATGAACCACTTTGCATAAAAAGTTAGGCAAAACAGTTGTGAACAACATATCACATAATAAGTTATTCATATATCAAACATAAATAAATGGCTCCACCGTACAAAAGTGCCAAATGTTAACTCAAACATTCATGCAATAACATATAAACAACTAAAAACTGTATATCACTTTAAGAATATAAGCAGAAATGGTCAAGAGATAAAAGTACCATTTATGACTGGTCCTACTCATAGGCTTCAAGCAACAATGATTTATCTCTACTTGTTCTAATATCTACCAAGAGTACAGAAGTGCAACATCAGTAGCAGATATCAAATGCAAACATTAATAAACCTTGATCGATTCATTCATCAAAACCTCCTCTGAGGGTGCAAAAGTGCATGTTCTGAGGACAAGTTTTTGACAAATTTCTGGACCCTTCTTTAAATGCATGAGATGGGTTTAAATACTAATTCCTAATTCTAACAATAGTTTATTTACAAAATTTAGGATGCGGTTTTCAAATGACCGTCCTTTTTCTAATCTAATTTTTAAGTAAAAACAACATTCTAAATTAAGCTACTTCTGAATCTGGTCTTTAAAGCTGCATGCATTCATCATTGGTTTGAGGAGAGTCGGCTGGCTGACTTCTGCTTTGAGCTGGGCTGAGAAAACAGAATCTATGAGAGCTGGCACCACTTTGTCGGCCGCATTTATGATACATTTCACAATCATCCACTGACTATGCGGCTTCACCAAGTATGCCCAGTAGCATTCCCAATTTAACCTGTTTAGTGCTTGGATCGCTTTTCCCTTTTCTTGCACCTTCTGCTTCCATTCTACTTCTAGTCGTAGTTTATTTGGTCAATACCCCGGGGTGGTCTCTGCGATTAAATTTTCTCTATGAAAATTTTGATTTACACAGTCGATAAGAATGCTTGCTGTCGTGGCCGTTGTTTTCGCTGCTTGTTCCGCCCCCCTGATTTGATCGTCCCACTTGTTGAAGAGCAACTCTTTATGATTCTCATTTATCCCGGGTGCTCCTGCTCTTTTTCCCTCGTCTTCATCCTGCCAAGCCAAGTACTCCATCACTCATTTGTCAATTTGATCATAGTCACTTCGTAAGTCGACCACTTGATTGGTGATCTTATCACTCATTTCGCAATAATAATTCCACTGTGATACCTTTTGTCCCAACTCTTTCTGTTGCTGCAGTAGTTGTTCATTCAAGGCAATAGACTCTGAAATAAACTCTGTAAGTTTAGGGTCGTCTCTGTGCATCTCTTGTACATCCTGCAACTGTTTTCCCTTTTCATCCAAACTACTTTGATAACCTATTTGCATTTGCTGGAAGTCTTCCTGCAACTTTTCAAGCTGTTTGCGTAACTCATTATTAGCTTTGGCTTGTTGCAATTGTAGTTGCAGTACCTGTATCTGATTTTCGTGCTCTTTCAACAATTGTTGTACTTCTGACGCTTTTTCAATAGTCGCAGAGGCATACGCCCCTGCGATCTGAGACACTTTGGTGAGATTTTCAGTTGGATTACTGGCAGGATCTTTCCATAGGATGTCTAATTGCTCAGCATCCTGAGAAAGTGTATTTTCTAACTTCCTCTTTTCTCTCTGTCTTCTTACAACTGTTTTATGTGGGGCCTATAAAATATGTCCAGTGGGGGAATTTATTCTACATTTAGTAGAAGCTCAGAAGATGGAGCGATAGGGATATGCTCCGTTTCTGTGACATTGCTGACTATGGTTGAGCCCACTTCTTGTGCTACCTGTGTATTGCTCACAGTTGTTTTTGGGGCTTGTCCTTCAAGATTGATCAGTTCATTGAAGGTTTCCCATTCTTTAACTAATTTTGTTGTGACGGGTGGTGCTTCAATGACAAGAGGGGGGACATCTCTTGGCGAGGAGGCGATAACTTCTTGTTGTGGAAATTCCATTGACTGAGCGGTGTCTTTAGCTGACTCTTCGCTCCTATCTTGGTTGTTTTCAGATCTTTTAGAATGCTCAGGCATCTCTTGTCCAGCATTATAATTAGATCTGGAAGTGCTTGAATTCCCACTGAGGCTAACGCTTCGAGTCAGTTCTCTGGCAGATAGTCGCAGCTTTTCTAGAGGAACACTGGCTAGTCTTCTTTCCCTGTATACCATGAATCTTTGGAGGTCATCTGGAGACAATCGCGATTGGGCTTCCGCAAAATTTCCTGGAGTGAGCTTTTACTCTGAAATATATCATCAAATAAATCCTTTTTTCCAACAAACACTTTTATCTTGACTGTCGTTGTGAAATCCTGGGCAACCTCATTTGAGTCAAATGGTCTTGCCGGGAATTTAAATAATTGTAGACACGTCATATTATGTACTTCGGTGAACGCGTGACCTACATCGAACAACGAAAAGGCCCCACAAGCTATAGGAAACTGTGGCCATATGGCCTTCTTTTTGTCTTTTAGGTCTTTAGTTAGGCCGCCTTTTGAACAGGTTTGATATGCAATTTCGCGAGCTAGAAGTTTATCAGGGATATACAAAGGTAGGACATGAGGGGGGACAGTGCTTCCAAATACTCTAATATAGGTGAACCATTCTTCCCCGAACCATCTTGCGATGGGGATGATATCTATCTGTGCCTCAGGTGAGCACCTCGGGGGGTCTTCATCATACATCATTCTATACAAGGGTAAGATAAGCCCGTGACAAATCTGGTAGAAATGTGGAATGAACTGAGAATCCCATAATATCTTATGATAAACATGGATGGGTAATGGGTCCTGGGTTGTCCATTTCCAACCCATAACGGGAAATTTAGACACATAACAAATAGAATCCATAACATATGCGGATAGGTAAAAAGGAGGATAGATCCTTTGAGACATGGATCTTTTAGACCGGTAATTGATAATAGCCGTGAATAGGTTATCAGAAAAGATCTTGGCCCAATCTATAATAACGGCATTTGTGGCAGCATCTATTAATGGTAACCATTCAGACGAAAACTTATTGATATCTGGCATCCCAAATAATCTACAAAGCATGGCCACAGCAAAACAATACGGAGAGGTGAGGGAACCAGTGCTGTACATACCGTTTTTGTCTTTCTTGAGCAGTTCATCTTTTCTGGACCAATCTTTGGTGGTCTCTGATAGGTTTAGGTTCTCCATCACAATTTTTTTAATGAATTGTGCATTGTAAGTCACCTGTAGTTCAGGAAGATGATACATGAGCTTTAAATCTTGTGCAGCGAATGACCCGATGAGCCCATGTCCTTGAATCTTGAACTGTCTGTTGTTCATTTCTGTGTTGTCAAGTATCCACTTGATCATATCCATATATGGGAGAATTTTGGGCCTTGCTGCTATCCGATGAAGGAATGAGCACGCTAGTTCTTCTAAGGATGCTTCGGAAGAGCCTTGTGAGTCTGTGACAGCGGTAACCTTCATTATTCTGGGGTTTTCTTCTTCAAGCAGTCTTTACATGCTTTCCCATGTTGATATCCCTGCGTCTCTGCTACAAGTTGTGTCTGTATATAAAGGTGCCATTTCCTTCACCTCAGAGCCCTGAGCTTTATTTTTCTTTCCCATTTCTTCCTGTGTATGGCTTGGTATCGTCCTTCGTTCTTCATTCCTGCAGCCCACAAGTGAAATGGAAATGACTGATCAAGAAAGGTGATGGGAGAGTCTTAAATGCAGTAGATATATCAAATATGCCACCTTACGTGAAGTAATTCTTTGCAAAAGCACGCGTCTACATTAATAGATGACAACTAATTCATTTATTATCATTAAAAGCGCATGATCTTGAGTCAGATTATGGTAAGTGGCTTTTCTTGAATAGCGTGCCCAAAAGATTCGTGATGGAGTGACTTTGCGATTTGGTTCGCAATCGTCGTAGATCGCGAAATCGCATTATTGCACCATCTCGCTCTCGCACTGACTCACAAATATAACATCGCAAAGCTGATTTGGCTTAATATCGCAACCATCGCTTTATCGCGATATCGCAACATCGCAGATCGCAGAAGTTTTATTCTTGCCATATTTTGTTAGCCCATTCCCTGCGATATGCGATCTTGCGATCGATGTTATCGCAAATCGAAAAATCTTGAAGTCTTTCTCATTAGCATTACCTTATTGCGCTGCGATATATTTCTTAGTATGAGAATCTTGCGCATACTGGGATTATACTCAAATGGAGGTGTTTTTCTATCATTTTATGATCTGGCTTTTTTAAAGATTTTTCTATCATAAACTTAGGTTTTAAAGTATTCAAAAGATCTTCCTAAGCTTACGATGGTAATCTTATTTTGAAGAAAGGAAACTATTGCTTTCCCTAAATTTTAACTGAGGGTCCCCATTCATTTAGTATTTTGGACAACACTTAAATGAAAAAGGGCGGGGGGGGTTGTTGCTGGCCACAACAGGGCCTAACATAATGAAAGCAAGAAAATTGCGGGAAGTAAACTAGAAAGGCCTGCTACATCACACCAACGTGCATTGGTGCAGGTTCATTTCTCCTGCTTGGACCAGGCGGGGAAAACCAACCAAATAGAACTGCAGAAAAGGAATAGCACACCAAGGTGCACTGGCGTAGGTTTATTTCTCCTGCTTGGACCAGGCAGGGAAAACCAACCAAACAGAATTGCAGAAAAGGAATAGCACACCAACGTGAACTAGTGCAGGTTTATTTCTCCTGCTTGGACCAAGCGGGGAAAACCAGTCTGAAATCAGGTGCAGGAAAAGGAAATTTAACTACTTCACACAACGGATCCACTTTCACTCAAACAGGGATACATGTGCTTGAAATTAAATCGCACTTGACAATATAAACATAAATTACAAGAAACAGGAAATAGGGTAAACGTGCTGGGTTGGCTGGGACCTAGCCAACCAACGCGTTTCCCTTTCAAATAGAAACGTTGCTCAGTACTTTATCAATTCATCAGCTTTGAAACACAGAAATACGATTTATGAAACATGTGGCGGAGGTCCCTTTCTATTAGTTCAGTGAGGCAAATACATGCATGAATACATAGTCCAACCCAGATTCGGGCGATAACAAAACACAACAACCTATTACCGCCTCTCTGGTTGTGTCTTTATTCTATACAAACTTCTATAAAAAAATATCTCATCCTATTTACATTCTTCATTATATAGATCTTTGGACAAAGGACAAAAATATTATTTAACCAATTACATAACCGATTTGCAGAATTTAGCTTCTCGGCCTTCAAAATTAGATAGTTCAACAAAACTAGCCATAGTCAATATCCGGCTATTTGTTCTTCATAAATTTGATCTTGGTTGCCTTTGGATCAATCTCTCTGTCATGGTTGAAGCTATTCAAAACGAGGTGGTGATCAAGGAGGTTCGGATCTACTGCAGGGATTTGTTGTGGTGGCACCAGTGCAAGATCCGATGTTGCACTAGGATCAGCGGTCATGGTAAGTACTTGACTACCAAATAAACATTGGAGATATCAATAAGTTACAAAGAGTGATTATAAAGAATAAATCATGTAATAAATAATTAATTAATGCTAAGTTGAGTTAAAAATATGAAATATAATGTTCATACGAAATATGTCATCGTTCTTGGACCAGTGCAAGATGAGGGTGTATAAGGGAGGTAAAACAATGGTAAATGGTTATAATTTAGGAAGGGGAAAATGGAAAAAAGAAAGAAAATTAGGGGGCTAACATCCTCCCATCCATTAACTATTGTGTGTCCTCACACAACTCTTTACCTCTGCAAAAAACTTCAAAAATTTGAGCATTCCAGCTCAATCCTACTCTGGCATACTGTCATCAGCCTGCAATGTTTCAGACTTCTTCTTTCTGATGTTCTTTAGTTTCTTTGTCACCTTTTTAAGTCGCTTGAAACACTGCATAGCTCAGTACTCCCAGAATTTAACTTCTCTTTTCTTTTTCTGGATCTCTGCCATCAATTCTCCTCTACTCTGTTCTTTATCCTCCTATACTTTAGCTATAAGCTATTCTAGGTTTTATACTTGAAGTTCTAGTTCAACTACCCGAGTAGCAGGAGTTACCAAATATTTTTCTTTTTCTGTTTTGGAAGGGGCTGTGTCTTCCTCAGGGATCTCAATATCTGTCATGGTTACATCAAGAAACTCTTCTTCCTCTAGTTCCTTTTCTTCTGGTTCTTCCTCCTTTGGTTCTTATTCTTCTAGTTCTTCCTCCTCTAGTTCTTCTTCTGCGGGTTCTTCTCCTCTTTCTTCTTCTTCTTCTTCTTTTGCTTCTTCTTCTGGTTCTTCTCCTCCTGTCTCTTCTTCCTCTTCTGCTTCTTCGTTTTCTGCTTCTTTTTCTGGTTCTTCTTCTCGCAATGGTGCTTCTTCTTGTACTGGTGCAGGAGGGGATTCAACACCCTATGGGAACCGTGGTTCTTTTCGTGCATCAGATACTTTATTCTTTTTCCAAGGCTTTTTAATGAAATCGACCAACAAAGCATCATCTTCAACCTCTGCAAATTTTGTTGCGTCCGCAAGGACTGACAGGTTGTCATTTTCGGGGGTCTGTGCTTGTACTGGTGGCATAAAAGGAGTCTCTTCAGCAGGTGCACTAGTTTCCTTCTTATTTGAAGATGGGGCCTTTTCTTCTGTTGATTTTTCCGATCGTTTCCTTTTTGCACTGGTGCAAGAAGGACTCCCTTTTTCATTTTTACTCAGGCCCTTGCTTGTGGTAGTGGGGTCCTCTGTCTACTTTCCAGCAGTTGTCTCTTTATGCAGCTATTTTAACCGTGCCTCCCTTGTCATACCTTTAACATCTAGCTGTTTCAGGACCAAAATTTTAATCAGGTTGTGGTGATATAGCTTCGTGTCAGCTTGGTCTGCCCATCCATCCTGCACACTTTTAGCCATTTTTTTCAAGTTCTTAAGCAAAAAATAGGGGAAATTCATCCTCCACCAGACGTGCTGGCCGACTTCAAAATGCTGCAACATCCTAAAATGATATACCAAAGTGCAGGTGTATCTTCCCTCACAGGTTACAAACTTCTGTAGGATGAAAAGGAGGTCTTTCCACTGTCCTAGTAGGGCACTACGCAGAACTCCTACCTTCCAGTCTACCTCTATCTTCTTGTCGACGACAAAACACTGCCATTGCTTCCTTTCTAGCTTCTGATTTTTAAACCACTGTTCACCAGTGTTCTCCAAGCCTGTCGCTACTACTATAAATTCTTTTGTGACTTTAAATTTGAGAGGCCCAATTTTCACTCAACTGTTTCTGAAACTCTTGGAAAACTGTAAAGCTACTTCTTTATCGTGCCCGTCAAACTTATGCAAGAACTGAAGAAAGTGCAAGTCTCACAATAGTGCAAGACTATTGCAATACTCGACAGTCTACTCTACCCTACTGAGAGACGAGGGTCCATACCAAATAGGCGACGTTGTTGCTTAACGACTATGAACAGTTGAAAATTTTACATGCAATAACAGGGAAATTGGTTCTTATAAATAGAGATCCAATTGTCCACCATCCTTTCCATCTTATCACCCATTCATTCACTGTAGATGCATGGAAACTTTGAGATTAGGCTGGATTGGTACTTGTGGCGATGTTTTAACAGCTTGTTGAGGTAATCATTATGAGTGAAGGACATCTAGGATTATGGCAGAAAGGGGGCAATTATGTCCAAGCAACGGTTAAAACATTTCCGCATTCCTTCATAATTCAAGAAAGAACTTATCATTCATTAAAAAATGATCATGATTTCTAACTTAAAAACACCTTGTACTTTAAATATTTTTCTCCTAGTTAGTATGATAGCATAAGTAATCGTCAGCTAAGTGAAAGGACTTCATATAAATTTTCATGATGACCATTTTCCTATGCCATATGCTATGAAAAGAATAACTTGTGCTATGTTTCTAACAAGGTGCATGCTTGCATTGATCTGCTTGCACCGCTTAAATTATACTATTCTATTGGTACCATTCTACTTGTTTTATCACATAGGACAACATACTTGCACTAGTGCAAGCATAATATCTAAAAGTAGAGAATTTAAATAAAATATAGGCTAGACTTCCACATGACTTCCTCAACTTATACTAGAAATTTGCTTCGCCCTTCCTTGATACTTCAGACCATATCATTTTCCTCTTTGTGCACGAGATCCTACAATAAATTCATGAGGGAAAAGAAATGGTAAAAGGGAAATTTTAGAATGGGAAGGAATTATGTTACAGGGATTCCAGGAATAGTACCAAAAGATGGAATAAACATAAGTAGGATAGGGAAAAAATTTCAAGGGTAAGTGGGATTTCTTCGAAGCAAACAGGGTAAATTTAGAAGAATGTGGGAAGGTTAATCATTCTGGGATTGAAGAACAAAATTGAGGGAATATTACAGAAGTGGAATATGAAGAAAGGCAGAAAATTTTCTGGAAGGTCTGTCTGCACTGGTGCAAGGAAAAATAACTGCATCGAAAATTAAGTGTTACTTGAGTAAAAATATCCATGTTAATTACCCCAATTGTATAAAGGTTGGTTCTACTGAACCTGCTTTTACTTGGTGGTTGCTAGCATATCTAAAGATCGAGCAACATTTTCTTTTTATTAGAAATTTTTGATCTTCCTGCCAGCAAGCTGGTTTTCAAGTTGATCCTTCTACAATCATGTTAGCAAACTGATTTTCATAATTACAGGAAAACATTTTTCTTTACTTTTTTTTCTTATTTTTTTCTTATTTTTATTTTTATTTTTAAGAAGAAGGAGAATTCATGTTTTCAAAAGGTTGGTATTACCATTCACCACTACCATCCCAAATTGCTGTTGGAATTGTTGTGTAAAATCTTTCCTTGTAGGTGGCTGAAAATAATTCTTTAACCTGTGTCCATTTACCAAGAATACTAAATTTTGTCCATCAATAGTTTTAACTTCTACTGCTCCATTCTCAAATACTTGGATCAGTTCATAAGGTCCCATCCAACTTGTATGGAATTTCCCTTTAAATATTTTAAATCTAGAATCATAAAGGAGCACCCAATCACCTGGTTGGAATTGCTTTTTCTGAATAGACTTGTCATGCCACCCTTTACGTTGCTACTGAATTAGTATGTTCTGCTAAATAGCATCCCTACAAAACTAATCTAACTCATTTAATTGGAGAAGACGCTATTTTTTTGCCTCAGAGAGATCTAGTCCTAACAGAGCTGCAGTTCTGAAAGTTTTGATTTGGAATTCAATTGGTAACAGAACCTGTTTGCCATATACCAGCTCATATGGTGTATGTCCCGTGCTATTTCTCCAAGTGGTTTTATATGCCCACAAAGCCTTTAGTAATCTTTCAGCCCAGTCCTTCTGATGCATATTTATTGTCTTTGTAAGAATGGACTCGATCACTTTGTTTGTGGATTCCACTTGGCCATTTGCTTGTGGGTGATAAGGCATGGATTTCCTATGTCGGATCCTATATTGCTCTATCACACCCTGTACTAGATTAGAAATAAACTGCGGACCATTTTCAGAAATAATTTCTCTAGGCACACCAAATCTAGTAAAGGTTTTAGTAAAATGAAAATCACCAAAACTTTTTCGTAGCAAAAGAAACAGCTTTAGCTTCTACCCATTTCGTAACAAAATCTGTACAAACCATGATATGCTTTTTACTTAATGATGTTGGATTTATTGGCCCTATAAAATCAATAGCCCATTTTTCAAATGGATCAATCATAACTTGGGGGCATAAAGGCATTTCATTGGTTTTATTAGGCTGGCCCATTCGCTGACATATATCACAACGCCTGACATATTGTTTGGCATCCTTAAACAAGGAAGGCCAAAAGTAACCAGCACGCAATACTTTATATGCAGTCCGCTTATCAGGGAAGTGGCCTCCACAAGGTTCATCATGAGCAGATTTCAATATGTCAAACACTTCCTCTTCTCTTACAAACCTATGGATAATCAGATCTGGACTAGTGTAAAAGAGATCTCCTTGAATCCAGGAATATGCAACACTTTTCTGAACAATACTCCGCTTTTCACGGG
The DNA here is from genome assembly GCA_031772625.1 of Pinus tabuliformis. Classification (NCBI taxonomy): domain Eukaryota; kingdom Viridiplantae; phylum Streptophyta; class Pinopsida; order Pinales; family Pinaceae; genus Pinus; species Pinus tabuliformis. The sequence continues at coordinate 87,113,254 of CM062808.1, read as the reverse complement.
CGGACAAGTAGGGTGGCGTTTTCCCAGTAACCAAGTAATTAGCAATGTCAGCAAACCACGGGGAATCTGTTGACATAAGAAAAATATGTTCATCCAGAAAATCATCATTAACAGGAGTTGCTTCACCAAGATTATCTAATCTAGAAAGAAAATCTGCTACAACATTAGATTTTCCTAGTCTATCAACAATAGTAATATTAAATTCCTGCAACAATAGTAACTACCTAGTCACATTACCATTAGTTGATGGCTTGATCATAAAATATTTGATCGTGGAATGATCAGTATGTACAAATACTTCATATCCTGTAATATAGTGTCTGAACTTATTAATTGCAAAAATTATAGCTAAAAACTCTTTCTCTGTAACTGTATAATTTAATTCAGCAGAAGACAAATTCTTACTAATATAATAAATAGCATAGGATTGTTTATTTTCCTCTTGTCCTAAAGCTATGCCAATAGCCAAATCTAAAGCATCAAAGGAAATGTGAAAAGGCAGAGACCAGTTAGGACCTCTTAAAACTAGTGCATGTACTAACTTTTCCTTCAATGTTTCAAAAGACTGTTGGCAAGCTGTGGTCCAAGAAAATTCACTATCCTTAGCTAGAAGAAAAGAGGGGCAGCTATCTTAGAAAAAATTCAATGAATCTCCTATAGTAACCAGCATGTCCTAAAAAACCTCTTACTTTCTTTTGAGTTTTGGGTGCAGGAAGATGCAGAATGATTTTGATATTTGTTGGATCAACCTGGATACCTTTACTAGAAATCAAATGGCCAAGTACCACTCCTGCTTTGCCCATTAATCTACATTTCTTGTCACTCAAGGCGAGATGGGCTTCTTGACAACGAAGAAGTACTTTATTTTCGAGAGCTTCCTGAAAAGAATCACCAAACACAGAAAAGTCATCCATATAAATTTCTACGAATTCTAGATCAGCAAAAATGGCCAGGACTACCCTTTGAAAGTTAGTCGGGACATTACATAAACCAAAGCGGAGCACTCTATAAGCAAATGTACCCCATGGACATGTAAAAGTAGTTTTATCCTGATCTTCGGGTGCAATTTGTATCTGGTTAGAACCATTGAAGCCATCCAAAAAGAAAAAATATTTCTTTCCTGCAAGGGTATCAAGCACTTGGTCAATGAAAGGGAGAGGGAAGTAATCTTTGAGAGTGGCTTTGTTTAATTCTCGATAATCAATACAAATATGCCATCTTCCATCTTTCTTAGGTACTAACACTAATGGAGAGACCCACTGACTGTCAAAAATAGGATAGATAAAACCAGCATCCAAGAGTTTCTGTACTTCTTCCTTCACAATATCTTTTACAGCTGGATTCATTCGCCTTTGGGGTTGTTGGACAGGTCGGGCTCCTTCCTAAATATAGATATGATGTGTACAAGTTTTAGGGGGAACACCCTTCATATCTTCATAGCCCCATGCAAAGGCACTAAGATGGTTTTGTAACAAATTCACGAGCTGCTCTTGCTGGGATGAGTCCAAATCTAAACTAATATACAAGTATTTACCGAGGCTAATCTCAACAAGAGTAGTATTAGGCTCAGGAGTACTCAAGGGGGTGGTCAAATGCAACGGTATAGAAGAATGAGAATCATGGTTATCTTGAAAATCTAGGCTAAAAATCTAGCTCAATAGCTCAAAATTAGGCATAGTGTCTAGATTATTCAAGAAATCTTGAATCTCATCTTCTTCTTAAGACCCAGTATATTGATGGATAAGGGAAATGGGCTGAGTTTCCTCATCACTTCTCTGATCCAACCATAAAGTATCTCGAAGGTTCTAAATGGATCTGGCAAGGGGGTATAAGGTAACTTTCTTCCTAGAATCTCCATGCAAAATATACATATCACCGGAGCAACATCCAATATATGCATCGGCTGTAGCAAGCCATGGCCGACTCAAGATCAAGGGATGTCCTCCTACTGGGTTCTTTAGCTGAAGCACAATGAAATCAACAGGATATTCCCAAGAATCTAATTAGATGATCACATCGTCCAATACTCCTTCTGGCTTAATTTTAGATCTATCTGCTAATTCAAGCATAGTGGGAGTAGGGCAAAGATGAGATAACCGAAGTTGATCCATGGTTTTCTTAGTCATGACATTAATGGCTGCCCCCAGGTCTATAAGAACATTAGAGACAAGGAAATTACCAATTTGAACTAAGACAACAGGGTTTCCGGGATCAGTATATTTTTCCATAGACGCACATCCCGTCATCAACTTTGCTGCCCTACCAACAAATTGAATGGTTTGGGGTTCCAATCTCCTCCTCCTAGGTTTCTTGAGACAGAGTTCCTTAATAATCTTGGTACAAATAGGGATCTCCTTGATGGATTGGAGTAGAGGTATCTTAATGAAAATATTCCGAAGCTCCGATGCCAAGCTAGTCTCAGAAATAGGCTCACTTATTTCCATTACTAGCCTCTCTAGGAAGGGAGGATGGTTGGAAGAAGATGGCAAGGATTCAGAGGGTAAGGGATGCTTACTAACAACTTTTGGAGAATGATTAAGAGTTTCCTCTTCTTCTTTCTCTTCAACAATCACTCTAGGTTGCTTCTGATTTTCTAATGTTACAGTCCTTCCCAATCTTAATTGAATATCATGAACCCCAATTGGAATATTCTGGTACTCGAATAAAAGTGGGTTTGTTACATAGATCATTTGCACTACTTTATTATTGTTAGGATTGGGCATATGTTGAGCAGGTAGTTTAGGAGGTCGAAAAGGTGGAGGTAAAGGTAATGGTGGAGTAGACTGACTCGGAGGTTCAGGCATTGAATAAGGTGTATGTGTAGATGGATGTGACTGCATGGGTGGTTGGTAGGAATATGGAGAATGAGTTGGTGCTCTCCAACCGTGTTTCCATGGTTGAGAAGGATGCCCATGCTAATATTGGTTCCCATACGACCACTGCTGATTAGTGTTAGGATAAGAATATGCATGTGAATTATAACCAAAATAGTGTGGAGAAAATTGAGGAGCCATACCTGCACCTACCTGAGGCCAATTTCTTCTTGCTCCCATAGCATATAAGTATTCAACTTCAGGCTGTCCCCCTGTAAATACAACTTTAAGTCCTGGTATAGAGGGACATTTTTCTGTGACATGGTCTTCTGCACAAATAACACACTTATTAGTTTCTTTCAAATTAAGAGGACATTCTTTAGGAGGATGCTTGTCTCTACATTTAGGACAGAAAATACTTAATGACTCTTGTTCCTTCATGAGTTTTTGCTGAAATTTTAAAGATTCCAACTGTTTGGTAACAATATTCATTATATCAATTTTCATGTTTTCCATTTTATTTTCTAGTCCAATAATCATAGCATCAGTAGATTCAATTTTTCTATTTATATTTCGAGTTCCTCTACTGGATCTATACTGATTTCTTGAAAATTTCCTGCATAATTCACAAATTTGTTCAAAATTTTGCTGAGAAATATCACCTTGTCTTAACAGATTTAAATTATTTATAGCATTATCAGTAAGTCCTCTTAAGAACAAGGTTCTAATAGTACTGGAATCAAGCTTAAGTTTTGACCTTTGTAAAATATACAGAAACCTTTCTAGGTAATCTTCAAGAGTTTCATCATCATCCTGTATGATTGTAAAAATCTCATCTTGCATGTCCCGAGTTTTGTAATATTCTTGATATTTAGACAAAAACACTCTCTTCATCTGATTCCAAGAGGCTATAGAGTTTCCTTCTAACCCCATAAACTAGCATAAAGCTGAGTCCTTGAGACTAACAGGAAATAATCTTAGCTTCTGAGCATGAGTTGAATAATCATAACTTCTACACAGAATATCAAACTCGAACAAAAAAGAGTCAGGACCATCATGAACTTTACCATGGAAATGAGGGAGAGCTGATGGTCTTCCACTGTTTCCCTTTTTCTCCCAACAGATTAAACCACACCTGAGCTGTTGTCACCATAATCCAGGTGGACTATTCCTGCGTGAGGAGATTTAATTGAATTGGGCTTCCTGCTCACAGAAGGAGACCCAATATGAGAATTATTTTTAGAATTCTTTCAGCCCTTAGTGGGCTTTGAACCCCTACCTTTTCTAGGCATTCATTTCAAGAAAGAAAGAAAAATAACAAACAAATTCTAATAAAAAATGCTATTAGAAATCAATCAACACCAGTAAAATTCCTTCAAAGAAGATTTTCCAAACAATATTGCAAAAATAAAGGAAAAATTACCTCTATTGTATAATCAGAAAATTCTTACCACATCAAATCGCCTCCCCGACAACGGTGCCAAAATGTTGGGTGCAAGAATTTCACTTAAGCAAACTCCTCAACACTTAAATTGTCAACCCCGGGGATCCGTAAACTTAGAGACGAAGCATAGGCAATACTAGAGATGGTATGAATATTTCTAATATGAATCCCTCCTTTATTTAAAGGAAAGACTACAAAATCAAACTAAAAAGAGAAAAAGCAACTTGAACCATCAAAATAATCTAAGACTGGAACAAGGAAGAATGCATTTGAAAAAGGGATTTAGAAATAAAGGGGCAATCACTCTAGCTAACTATTGATTAACTACTGAGTTTGTTTTTTCTATAGCAAAGACACTTAGTAGTCTCATCAGATGGGCCCTTCAAACCTACTTATGTAGAGATTTCCATCTTGCACTAATCTATCCTGCATTATCGGAGTTTGCTTGCACTAGTGCAGGAAGAGATTTATGCAGAGGGTATAAATGGTGTCTTTACTAAAAGAATTTTACTTCCTGCAAGGTCTTGAACTTTTTCAGGTTCAGAGCACTTAGATCCCATGGCAAGAAACTAGTTCTTGCACCAAATCAAAGCTTCTTGCACTTAGCATTTAATTCCTAACATAAGTGCTTAGTTATTGCAAGTGTTATTATACTGTGAAATCAAATTGCACACATAAAAATGAATGTTTTTTATTTTGACAAAGTGCAAAAATAAAGAAACAATCCATATAATTTATCTTGTCATAAAGTATTTAATGAAAGCAAGAAAATTGTGGGAAGTAAACTAGAAAGGCTTGCTGCATCACACCAACATGCACTGGTGCAGGTTCATTTCTCCTGCTTGGACCAGGTGGGGAAAACCAACCAAACAGAACTGCAAAAAAGGAATAGCACACCAATGTGCACTGGGGCAGGTTTATTTCTTCTGCTTGGACTAGGCAGGGAAAACCAACCAAATAGAACTGCAGAAAAGGAATAGCACACCAATGTGAACTGGTGCAGGTTTATTTCTCCTGCTTGGACCAGGCGGGGAAAACCAATCTAAAATCAGGTGCAGGAAAAGGAAATTTAACTACTTCACACAACAGATCCGCTTTCACTCAAACAAGAATACATGTGCTTGAAATTAAATCACACTTGACAATATAAACATAAATTACAAGAAACGGGAAATAGGGTAAACGTGTTGGGTTGGCTGGGCCCTAGCCAACCAACACATTTCCCTTTCAAATAGAAACATTGCTTAGAAATTTATCAATTCATCAGCTTTCAAAGACAGAAATAAAATTTATAAAACATGAGGAAGAGGTCCCTTTCTATTAGTCCACTGAGGCAAATACATGCGTGAATACATAGTCCAGCCCAGATTCGGGCGATAACAAAACACAACAACCTATTACCACCTCTCTGGCTGTGTCTCTGTTCTATACAAACTTCTATCAAAAACTATCTCATCCTATTTACATTCTTCATTATATAGATCTTTGGCCGAAGGCCAAAAAGATCGTTTAACCAATTACATAACTGAAATGCAGAATTTAGCTTCTCGGCCTTCAAAATTAGACAGTTCAACAAAACTAGTTGTAGCCAATCTCTAGCTATTCGTTCTTCATAAATTCAATCTTGGCTACCTTTGGATTGATCTAGTTGTTGTGGCTAAAGATACTCAAAATGAGGTGGTGATTAATGAGGTTCGGATCTGCTGCAAGGATTTGTTGTGCTGGCACCAGTGCAAGATCTGATCTTGCACTAGGATCAACGGTCACGGTAAGTACTTGACTACCAAATAAATGTTGGAGATATTGATAAGTTACAAAGAGTAATTATAAGCAAAAAATCATGTAATAAATAATTAATTAAGGCTAAGTTGAGTTAAAAATATGAAATATAAGGTTGATACGAAATCTGTCATCGTTCTTGGATTAGTGCAAGAAGAGGGTGTATAAGAGAGTTAAAACAACGGTAAATGGTTATGATTTAGGAAGGGGAAAATGGTAAAAAGAGAGCAAATTAGGGGGCTAACAAGAATGTCGAAGAGTTGGTCTTCTCATAGCTGTCCGAGTCTTAGTGATATCTTGCATGGCTTGCTCAAGCCTATTTTTTCTCACATGGGTGCATGTGCAGATTGTAATGTAACATCTTGTAAAAGTGAAAGACCAAGTGTCGATAGTAGAATGTAACAGTCATGTAGTAGTTGAAGAGTCATAAGAGTAGGTGAAGAGTCACAAAGGGAAATGTCAAGGGTCACCCCAACGTTTTCTATTTATAAAACCTCATAACTAATTGTATGGGCTTTTGGGAGCCAAGCTTCCTATGGGTGTATCTTAGAGAAATATTGGAATGTATTGTAATGAGCCTTGGCTTATCCACAATGCAGAGCTAGTAATGAGCCAACACATTTCATGCATATGTTGTTATTGTATTTAAGCTATCTTGTTTACTCTAATGATATATGTATTTTCAATTTATGCATGTATGTATGGAATTTTCTATATATGTTTGTATGAATCTTATCGAGATGTGATGTTTGTTTAACCATCAATTTGGATCATTGGCTCACCTTCTTTCCAGCTTGTGATGTATCTCTCTCGTGTGTTCCCTTTCAAGCCGTGTGTTGTCACAGGTTTCTAAGGTGTGCACTCATACCCCCATTACATGTGTTAGACCCATTCATGCACCTTCCTTGACTTGATGCGCATGTCACACCCTTGCTACCAACAGGAACATCTTACTCACGTCTACGCGCAACAAAAGTCAAGGCGATACTATACTACCTGACTGATTGGACTCCTACACCAAACAGTATGAGGTCTAGTTGGAACTTCTTACTGGGGTGATTCCCTGACATGTTGGCGAGTCCAATACCGTCAACATTTCTGGTGCTAGAAGGAGGGCTAGATGACAAGCTAAGTCCTCACATCTTGTTTTGAATCTTCACATATCTATCATGGATATCATTAGACTCCTCCATCTGCGATGTTTGTATAATGCATAACATGTCGACACAATGAGGGAGTTTTATGATCTCTTGTCGCAATTCACGAAGGCAAGTGGCCTAGCCTAAGTACTCACACGACTTCCTTGCATTTCTTGAGGATACAGATGAGTTCACTGAAGTTGAGGTTAGCTTGTTGCTTTCAGGCACATTTCATGAATCCCCACAATGATGGTGCCACAACCTGCCTCACAGTTTCGTGCGCTCACTTAAGAAGTTATGTGATCTAATTGAATCTACTTTCCATCATTTTGATCATGAACCTCTTGACAAAAAAATCTTAAAACAATGAAAGACTCCACAAGAATCGCCCATGGATTTTTGGCAGCGCTTTCGTGTATTGCAGTTTGAAGCTCCGAAAAACCAGATCAAATTCCTGTAGGTTTTAACCCCGTGCAGTTCTTATATGCATACAAATTCTAAAACACATAAAATAAAAAATGCAAGAGCATAACACATAAAACACATATACACAAAGATTTTCCCCTGGATCCCCAAACAGGGACTACCAGCTTGATTTTCCATTATGTTCCTTTCAATGTTACAATACATATTTATACATGACGAAGCATCCAATACCATCGACTGAAAACCATCGCGTCTAAAACCATGTGCAAAAATCATGCAAAAAACCATAGGTAGGTCTACCCAACCTAACATAGTGTCCAAAACCAAAATTTTCCAGGGCGCTGCCCCTTACCCCATAGAGTGGGGTTACCTTCATCCCTCAAACCCCTTATGACCCCCCTGCTACGCAATCGGCGCAACGAAGGGGGGGCTCTGCCCCCTCTCTAACCCCCCGGTTAACTATGTGGGCTAGTTGTGGAAAGAATATAACACAACCCAACATTCTCCCACTTATTTTTTTCTTTCCATAGGGGGCCATAAGAGAGCATAGTCATTTATCCAGCCCTGCAATGCCCATTTTTTCTCTACACCAAGAAAACTTCTCAGAGCTCACATATTTTGTCAATGCATCTACAGTATTCTTCAAAGTGTCCACCTTTACCAGCAACACCTTTTTGTCTTCTATCATATCCCTCACAAAGTGATACTGAACATCAACGTGCTTTGTCTTTGAATGGTAAGCAGGGTTCTTTGCCAAGAAAATTGCACTTTGGCTGTCACAGTCTATCCTTATAGATCCCTATACTAACCCCATACTCGAACACAATCTTTGCAACCAAACTGCTTCCTTGCTTGCATGAGTGGCTACCACGTATTCTACCTTGTTGTGGGGAAAAATGCCTATGCAGGACGATCCTATCCACCTAAGGTGTGACAGTGCCTTAGCAACAAACAGAGACATCTATTCCAGTATTCTTCCTTTATGAATTAAGAATGAAGAGAGATGGATGGACTAACCGGTGTCTTCTGTTTGTCCCTCGATCCGGTTTCTCTTCTCTTTGAGGATTCCCAGCTACTTGCCTTCTCGCTCGCCCAGCTTCAACAGGTTTCTGCAAGATCACAAGAAGAGAATACTACACAAAGACATGGATTCATATTCATAACTAGTTCAGGATTAGAAATAAACTAAACATACTAATGTAATCATACATCAAAGATACACCAGTATATAGGAGAAACCAAGATAGCTTTATTGATGAATAACAAGGTTCAGGAAGAGATACAACCCAGAGGGCTCCAATCCAGCATCTCCTTCCCAGTGAATGAAATTCCTATCTTCACCTTCCCTCAAAGCATTAAGCACCCAATGATTCCAACCTCAAACCAACAACAATTCTTTGAAATAACAAAATTCCAGCCTCTAGATCTCATGGAGGAGAGATCCATATATAGATGTTTGGAGAGAGGATGAGTCAGCTTGAGATCTGACTAGTGTCCTCTCCCTCTGTCAGTTCTTGCTTCCACTTGGAGATTGAGAACCTCTTACTCATCACTAGTCGAATTCACTGAGGCAAGTGTCATTGAGGAAGATTCTGGAAGCTTCCAGGGTCTTGACACCTTGTTGAATGAACTTGCCATTTGTCAATTCCCGCTCATCGCACCCTGGTAGTGCTTCTACCTGCGTTGCAGTGCAGGTAGCCAGTGCAGACTTTGCATTTCAGCACAAACAACTAGTGGAGCCTCTGAATTGATCCTGAATTGACTTGTTTTTGAGCAGTTTCTGGTGGAGAACTTCTGTGAATTGCTGTGGTTTCTTAGCCTTGTTCCTCTAGGGGTAGGAACAACATGTTTAGGGACTTTGGATCCCTTAGATTATGGACATTTCATGCTTATAGTTGTAAGGCACAAAAATGTCTATAACAGCTGCCCCCTAAAGTATGAGGCCGTTTATCGGGTGAAATGCTTTATCAGGAGGATCCGAAGTTCATTCATTGCTGGGAGGAGACCTGTAATAAGATACAATACAATACATTTTTTTTCATACTGCTTTCACGATCTAGCTGAGGCGGGCATTCCCATGCTCAGCTTTATAAATTCATTTTTCTGTACATGGAACAGACAATCGTCTGATGGTAGACAGATAATTTTGATGAAATTATCATCCTTTGGGGTAGGATGATTATCTGCTGCAATGCTGTACATGTCAATGTCTTTATCTTTCCTGAATATATATCGCAGCCCGGATGGATGAAACTAGATCCGGGGTCTTCAAACTCGTTCGATCTTCACTCTAAGTACAAGTCGATCCACGTGAGAAATGTTCTGAAGTCGAACATGGAAAGACATCGCTTGATTACCGGTCAATGAGGTAAACCGTTAACAAGCGCGAGAGGAATCACTGATAATGATAATGACCCTCAAGGTACTGCAGTACAATTCACGTGGTGTGAATAAAGGACTTGGCGTCGAACACCACGCAAAATCTTTCGGTCGAAGGTCATTGATGTATACCTGTCGCCGGAAGTGAGAAACTTGCCATTGAGGCATGCAGACTTCAAAGTACTGAAGGGGTTGTTCCTAGATCAACTTCTTGGATAATGAGCTGATGTCGACAAGAAGCGATCCGTCAAAGGAGGGCCTTAATGTATCCCACATCAGTGACACGGAACGGAGCAAATGATTTTGATGGAGGTGAAAATGATCTGATGACATATGATTCAGGGTGGCGGTCATGAAAGGATGAAGGATAATGTATGGCAGTGGATGGGACATGGTTGACTTCTCTGAATGACTTCTCTTGAACATATGGCGACACTTATGCGATGGATCGGTAGCATTACCCCAAATATGGATGGTATGGCGAGACCATGGTGATGTGACCGGTGAATGAAACAACCCAACCCGATTGTGGTACGGAGGAAAAGTGTCATGTTCAAGAGCGACTTGCTACCATCAAAGTTTTCTTGAGTTTCTCCCAATTTTTCCCCAGTCATTGCTGACCAGTACCTCTTTATTTTTGTCAAGCTTGAGGAGGATAACATATGCTTGTTCTATAACTTGCCCTTCAGGCAAGCCCATCGCTATGTTTTAACGAGCCTAGCGATAGTGAAACTCGTTCTCGTCTAAAGACAAGTTTGTCGCTATTTAATGCTTTTAACGAGTCTAACGACAAAGATAACTCGGTCCTTTTCATTTTTAGAGAGTCTGAAAAGGTACGTAAAGTCAACTCCGAAAGTCCTTTTTCGTCATCTAATCCCTTAAGTCTGAAAAAGTATAAAACAATACAGAAGGGATGAGTTTTTGATAGTTTTAACGAGCCTAACAAAACAAGCGCTCGATCTTTTTGTGCAATAATCCCTCAAGTCCAAAAAGATTAAAATCTAGAGGAGGGATAGCACTTCCAGTCGCTTTAATGAGCTGGAAGGCCAAAACTCGGCAATCTTTTCATATTTTATGATTTAGATGAAAAGAGCTTAAAGAAGACTCGTCTTTTGAGGAACGAGTGATAAAACGGGTTAGCAGCTGATTCCAGGTACAGGTTGGAATTTTCCAATCATGGCAGTGTCACAAGGATGGCTAGTGAAATCACTCTTCGCAACTATTCCTCAAAATGGGTAAACAATCATATGGAAGTGAACGATCGACCAATGGAAAAGTGGAGGTGATGGGCAAACACGACCAAGGCTTTAATGGCTGATGATATTACATTCATGGTGGTTATTTACCAGAATAGTTCATTTTTTAACGAGCTTAAACGCGGGTGGAAACATTTGCTCGATCTTATGTTTATTTTTTAACGAGAATGAACTATGTGCTAAAACTGCTCGGATCTTGCGTTTATTTTTTAACGAGCATGAACTGTGTGCTAATACTGCTCGATTAATCCAGTCATATGATAAGAATGTCTCATTAAGATTCTATTTTTATGGAGCTTCATCTCACAAAGCTTTGCTCCGGATCCTTTCGTTATGCAAGTTCGGAAACGACTAATCCTACGAGTTTAAAGGGTTAGACCTACAGGTTTAAAGGGAGGACCTAAAAATTTAAAAAAAATAAATAGTCGCCCCTTGCTTGCACTCCAAAAGGTTTGCATGCCCCCAGGTATAAAGTACGATTTCAAGGTTACCCCTCAATTTGCAAGTAAAACATTTTTTCTACCAGGAAAGGCCTACCTCTTTCAGGCTACCCAAAGATTGTTTCATTAATCTTTCAAACAAAACACTTCTTCGGCGGTGTCTACCGAGATAGACAAAGGTGAATGACCTTAGTGCCAAACACGTAGCTTTGACAAGAGAATCTTATTATAGAATAACCCTCTTCCAGCATGGGCGGGGTATAGACCAGTCATATTCTCCCGTGGAAACCTACCCTATACCCAAATTTTTCCTGCCGAAGCAGACCAGGACGCATGCCCCCTGGGTTCCAGTCATATCCTTCCGAATTACTCGCGCTCATCAGGAGGATGGACCGTGGGTTGAGACATTTCTTGCGTGAAGAGACCATTTAGGGATGGTATATGACTATTTGCGATGCGTGATCTGGGAAATGAAAGCTGGTCCACGAGCTTGACCACTCTTCCTTCGTGCGGAAAACACATTACTCTAAAGAGTGAGGAGACGATGGCTCCCATGAAATATATATATTCTCGTCCAAGGAGTAGGTTATAATCCAAGGGTCCTTGAACGACCATCACGTTCATTTGAATGGTCTTCCCTTTCAATGTGATAGGCACATTGGGGAGGATCCCTAAAGGTCGACTGGTTCCTTTATCAAAGCCTGTCAGATTTCTCATTTCAGGCAAAAGCGCTGGTGAACCAAGTGCTTTCCAAGCAATAGAGGAAAGGATAATCACAGATGCCCCCTCATCAATGATGGTGCCAGCCATTACCATTCTGTATATTTGAACGATGATTCTGAATGGTATGCTTGCTGGCAAACGGGGTCTGCCTAGTTGGTTCCAGTCGAACGAAACAACTAGGTTGCTTGGTGGTGGGACCGAATAGACGGCCGGGTATGACTCTGACGAAGTTCCTTCCTGCGATAAAGGAATGGGCAAATTTCCCCCTTGTTCATCGGAGTCTGTGTTGATGAAGAGAATTTGGACGGTGTCGTCTTTATTCTCCTCTGTGATGGTATCATTCGAAGATAGAGCCTCTGAAGGAAAAACCGGGTCAACTGCCACCTCAACCTTTTGACTTTCGTCAGGTATGGATTCAGATGGTTCATCTTCAATGATAGGTGCTTCGGCTGACCACCTGAGCGGGCCAGCCGGGTTCTCAACTGGTGAAGGACTTGGCAGGAGTTTTTGATATCTAGGAGGAAGTTGCACTGGTAAAACCGGGCGATCTTCCAAAACTCTTTTAGCCTCGTCTAAGAAGGGACAACGGTGGATGGCATGGTCACCTTCACACAGTTTGCAGGGAAATCTAGCTTTCCCTCTCTGTCCTGTGACTTCACTTTCACTAGTTGACGGTGAGTTGTCAACATGGCTGTCAGAGGTTGACGCCACCGAATTGTGTAAATGGGGAGACCAGTCCCTTAGTATCCGAGGGATGCAGGGACAATCTCTGTGGAAGTGGTCTCCCTTGCATATGACACATGGCGATTTATGCCTAGTCAATGCTGTGTGTGGATTTTTGTCAGATGCCACTTGTTTGCCCCCAGTCGCTTTTGGCTCCTTATTCTTCTTCTCTTTCTTCTTCTTTTCCTTCTTCTCCTTAGGAACTTGGTTTTTTGTTTTACCAGTTCCGTCAAGCGAAGAGGAAGGAGGAGAGGAAGAATTAGATGAAGTAGAAGGCTGGTGGGTAACTCTGGTCTGGTCTAACTGTTGATTCGACTGTTCAGGAATAGTGGTGTTCTGAACGACATTGGTTGAGAAGAGCCAGACCGGCAAGCCAATTGTCAATCCCAAAAGCGACAATGTGGCCATATGGGGCGCACCAACATCTCCCCAAGAGGAGAAGGGACTAGGATTTCCACCAAGGGGAATTCCTTCGTTGGTGTGCTCCATTTTCTCAACCTAAAGATCAACGCAGGAATAGGGGTGATTGTTCCGTTTAAAATAAATTTTAACGACGCTTTAGACACAACTTGCTTTTTCAATTTTAAAGAGTCGAGAAAAAACTAAAGATGACTCTAGTCTCCTTCGATGTTTTAACGAGCCCGAAGTGACAAATGCTCGAATGGAATTTTTCCGTTATAGACTCTAAAAAAGGCCAAAAGGAACTGCTCTGGAGTTCTAGGCAGAGGGTGTGCCAAACTTTTCGCAAAACCACAGAATACTTTTTAAGGTACGGGCGATCGATCTTCCTGAATGTTGTGTTCAGTGCATTGCGATCAGTAGGGCGGCCGACACGGCTTCCTAAGGATAAAGGTTATATGCCTATAGGGGTCTCCCAATATATACTCGACGGTACGTGGCAGCACAATCCGTACTGGCGCTATCGTCCCTCAGGAGGAATCACCCACCATCAGCGAGATCGACAGTCACCAGGCTTTACGACGCCGGAACACGTCTCTAGCCTAGACCTCTAAGTTGTGCGTTAAGTTACAAAGCGTTGTTAAGTTCATTCAATTTATTTTAGGTTGATCTTTTTAGAAGTTTTCCTTTCTGGATCACCATGAGATGTATGATACAATTCCTAAATGCAGTCTAAAGATGATAAGCAAGCTTTATATCTTTTCAAATATGAAAATCCTAGCTACAAAGGGAAAAGAAAGACACCATCTTTTCTCAAAGAGCAATCAGCACACTCTAATGCACTTTTCCTAAATCAAGCATGCGAACTATCAAGATGCAAATGCACAATGCAGGTGTTTGTTTTCTGCTCTCTTAATATTGATGCCTAAAAAGAAAGCTTTTTGCACAAATTTGAATTTGCTTTTAAATGACAAATACAAACAATTTTACTTTTTCGAAATCAGAAAGGATAGAAGAGATTACAACACTTAACGATTTTTGAAATGAGTACTTGTTTCGACACTTAAAAGAGACAAACTCAAACCAAAAGCAAAAGTAAATGTATAATGAACTGTAAAGAACCAATGAACTCTCTCCTAAGATCACAATCAACAGATCTGAATCAAGGGCTACATGATGATTATTTCACTCTTGCAAAGGAAAACTGTAAATGACGCCACAAACACATAAAAACACTCACAGTCTTTTTGTACAAAAGGAGGTGGAATTTAAGCAGAGAAAAGGAGTTATCAGACAGGTACCTATGCTGGTTACAGGCTGCAAAAATCAGAGATCAAAATAGGGCAAAACAGAGCAGAGAACCCCAGCTGCACAAGGCCCAACTAGATCAACGCACCCTTAACACAGGAGTTTTGACATTCAGCGCAGGTAGCCTTCACGGGACCTACGTTGAAATGCAGAACCTCTTCACAGGGTCTGCGCTGAAGGAGAAACGAGAGTTTCTCACTGGGTTCTGGGTCACAATTTGCTATTTAATCTATAGTTTCAGGCCAAATCAAAGCAACAAGCAAGGTACAATCAAAGGGATGCTTTGAGGAAGGGCTAAGATCTATCACAAAGGATCATCAAATCATTTGTGAGTCCATTGTTTAGATCATAGACAAATCCAGTGATTGGATCAAAGCAGCAGTTGTCTACTTTGCATCTGAGAATAGCAGATGCAGTTCGATTGTTGCTGTTGAGTCTATGAAACAAACAATGATAGAAACACAAATAAAATGACTAAACAGATCTCCCCAGTGGAGTCGCCAATTTGTTGTGGGGAAAAATGCCTATGCAGGATGATCCTATCCACCTAAGGTGTGACAGTGCCTTAGCAACAAACAGGGACAGCTATTCCAGTATTCTTCCTTTATGAATTAAGAATGAAGAGAGATGGATGGACTAACTGGTGTCTTCCGTTTGTCCCTCGATCCGGTTTCTCTTCTCTTTGAGGATTCCCAGCTACTTTCCTTCTCGCTCGCCCAGCTTCAACAGGTTTCTGCAAGATCACAAGAAGAGAATACTACACAAAGACATGGATTCATATTCATAACTAGTTCAGGATTAGAAATAAACTAAACATACTAATGTAATCATACATCAAAGATACACCAGTATATAGGAGAAACCAAGATAGCTTTATTGATGAATAACAAGGTTTAGGAAGAGATACAACCCAGAGGGCTCCAATCCAGCATCTCCTTCCCAGCGAATGAAATTCCTATCTTCACCTTCCCTCAAAGCATTAAGCACCCAATGATTCCAACCTCAAACCAACAGTAATTCTTTGCAATAACAAAATTCCAGCCTCTAGATCTCATGGAGGAGAGATCCATATATAGATGTTTGGAGAGAGGATGAGTCAGCTTGAGATCTGACTAGTGTCCTCTCCCTCTATCAGTTCTTGCTTCCACTTGGAGGTTCTTGCTTCCACTTGGAGATTGAGAACCTCTTACTCATCACTAGTCGAATTCACTGAGACAAGTGTCATTGAGGAAGATTCTGGAAGCTTCCAGGGTCTTGACACCTTGTTGAATGAACTTGCCATTTGTCAATTCCTGCTCAGCGCACCCTGGTAGTGCTTCTACCTGTGTTGCAGTGTAGGTAGCCAGTGCAAACTTTTCATTTCAGCACAGACAGCTAGTGGAGCCTCTGAATTGATCCTGAATTGACTTGTTTTTGAGCAGTTTCTGGTGGAGAACTTCTGTGAATTGCTGTGGTTTGTTAGCCTTGTTCCTATAGGGGTAGGAACAACATGTTTAGGGACTTTGGATCCCTTAGATTATGGACATTTCATGCTTATATCTGTAAGGCACAAAAATGTCTATAACATGCCTCCATAGTTGATAGTGCCACTATAGATTGTTTCTTACTCATCCAATTGAGTGCACCTCCAAATAGGTTAAACACATACCCACATGTAGATCTTATTTGATCTAGATCTCCAGCCCAATTTTCATCAACAAAGCCACGAATATCCAACACTCTTTCCAATCCTAGTATTCCTTGGTAGCACAAACCATAATCACTAGTGCCACGCAAATACCTGAAAACCAGCTTCACTGATGTCCAGTGCTCCTTCCCTGGGTTTGACATAAACCTGCTCAATTCTCCCACTTCATGTGCAATGTCTGGTCTAGCACAGACCATCGCATACATCAAGCTACCAACTGCACTTGCATATGGAACATAGGACATGTCCTCTTCCTCTTTTGTGTCTTGGGACACTGTTCAACATATAACTTTACACCTATAGGAATAGGAACCTTCACAGGTTTACTATCCTACATATTAAACCTCTGCAACATTGTCTCAACATACATCCTTTGGTTTAACCAGAGCTTCCTCTTTTTTCGATCTCTTTTAATTTCCATGCCCAAAATATATTTTGCAGCACCAAGATCTTTCATGTCGAATTTGGAGGACAATTGTCTTCAAATCCTGGATAATTTCTTTGTCATTTCCAACCAGCAACATATCATCCACATACAAGACCAAATAAATAACACCGTCACCAATTAATTTAAAATACACACAATGATCTGCTTTGCTTCTAGTGAAGCCAAGTCCCAGTATAAGTGTATCAAATTTCTGATACCACATCCTTGGTGACTATTTTAACCCATATAGAGGCTTCTTTAACTTGCATACTAGTTCTTTCTAACCCTTCACATTAAAGCCTTCAGGTTGCTTCATGTAGATTTCCTCTTCCAGATCCCCGTGAAGAAATTCTTTCTTCACATCCATCTGTTCTACCTCAAAATCAAAAGTAGTAGCAACAAATAAAAGTAATCTAATAGAAGTTACCTTGGCAACAGGAGAAAAAAATATCACAAAAATCAATTCCCGGCACCTGGGAATATCCTACCAACCAAGCTTTGTATTTCTCCACCTTTCCTTTTGCATTTGTCCTCTTCTTGAACACCCATTTGCTGCCAATGGGTTTCCTTCCAACCAGAAACTCCACCAGATCCCAAGCCTCATTTTTGTGCAAAGATACCATTTCATCAACCATGGCCTCTTTCCAAAGTTTTCCATCCTCTGAATCTACTGCTTCCTTCATAGTTCTGGGATCATCATCAGTAATAGATAAAGAAAAATTTGAACATAAAGCAAATTGACTATACCTTTCTGGTTGCCTTCTTTCTTGAACTGATCTTCTCACACTCGGAGTTTGTGGCTCTTCATCTTCTGATTCCTTTTCTACTGTAGAGTTTGATTCTTCCTCCTTTAGCTCAAACTCTATCTACTCAGGTTCCTTTGGTTGGACTTCATGTTTGATAACATCTTTCACCTCTTTGAACACCACATCTCGCCTGTACACAACCTTCCTTGTTACTGGGTTCCAAAGCTTATAACCCTTTAAACTATCCTTATACCCAATAAAGATGCACTTTTCATATTTACTATCCAACTTGGTTCGTTTCTCCTTTGGAAGATGTACATATGCATCACATCCAAATACCCTCATATGTGAAAGAGAGGGTTTCTTACCAGTCCATACCTCTTGTGGAGTCTTATCCTCCAACTTTGATGAAGGTGATCTATTGACTAGGTAACATGTTGTCTCCACTACCTTTGCCCAGAATTCCTGTCCTAACCCAGCACCACTGAGCATGCTTCTTGCACTTTCCATCAACGTCTTGTTCATTATTTCCACAGCTCCATTTTTCTAAGGTGTATATGGAGTAGTCTTCTGCCATGATATACCACACTTCTTACAGAATTCTTCAAATTCCTTATTGCAAAACTCTCCACCGTTATCTGTCGTTAGCACCCTTATCTTCTTCTCTGTCTGGTTTTCCGCCAGAGCATTAAATTCTTTAAACCTATCAAAGACTTTAGATTTATTCCTAAGGAAATATATACATGTATTCCTTGAGAAGTCATCTATAAATCATACATAGTACATAGACTTACCCAGTGATGGAACCCTCACAGGTCCAAACACATCACTGTGCACAAGCTCTAATATCTGTTTCGCCCTCTTACCACCAGAGGAGAAACTCACCCGATTCTACTTCCCATATACACAATTTTCACAGAAATCAAAATCCAGAGAGCTATTACTCATACCTTCTACCATACCTTTACCATGAAGTATTCGAAGGCCCCTCTCTCCAATATGTCCAAGCCTTTGATGCCACAGCATGGTCTTCTCTCCAGAGACCACTAGATTTTCTACGCCACTTTTAGGAACCACAGAACTATTGCACCCATCAACAACAGTGCTACCTTGTAGCTTGTACAGAGTTCCAATCCGAACTCCTCGCATCAATACCAGTGCTCCCCGAACCATCTTGTAGGTATCCTTATCAAACACTATTTTTACACCTACATCATCCAGCTTGCTTATAGAAATCAGATTTTTGGCTAATGTAGGAATATGCATAACACCCGGAAGTGTTCTAACCCTTCCACCTTGCAACTTCAACTTTACTTTTCCACAACCAATGATTCTAGCCTTCCTGTCATCCCCCAAGAAGAAATCACCACCATCATATTTCTCATACTCGCAGAACCACTCTCTATGGGGAGTAAAGTGAAAGGATGCACCTGAGTCAATCAACCATGCCTCATGATCTACATGTGTACTTGAAGAAGCCATGTACACATCCCCACCTTCATCTGAGGTGGTTTTCGCCTCTACAGAATGAGCATCATCAAATCCCCTTCCTTTATCAGGAGCTTTAGATTAAAAATCCCTTTTGTAGTGCCCTTCCTTTCTGCATTTATAGCACACCACCTTTACAGGTTTTATTGGAGATTTAGATCTTCCACTCGATGAATTATTTTTGTTTCTGTTCTGGGACCGTCCTCGTACAGACAAGGAATCACCATTCTAGCTCTCCATATTTTTCCGTCTCATCTCCTCCATTAGAAAGGATGAGACTATTTCATCAAACTGCAAGGTAGGTGCACTGCTACCTATTACAATAACCAGACTATCCCACGAATCTGGTAGAGAACACAACAAACTAATGCACTTATCTTCATCTGAAAATTTGATATCAATAGACGATAACTGACTTACCATAGTATTAAACGCATTCAGATGCTCTATCACCAAGTCTCCATCTTTCATCCTCAGGTTATAAACTATTCCACAAAGCCTTAGCTGTAGCTTTTCCTGATACATTCAGCAATACTAAATCTGAAACACACAATCATATTGTGCTCTTTGCCTTCCGATCTAACTTCTTCCATTTTTCATCTAACACTCCCATTGGTTAGTACCCATATCTACCGCAATCCACTGATCTTTATCCACCAACAGATCCTCCATCTTGAGTTTCCCAACTCAAAACTCTGACCATTAAATTTCTCAATCTCTATCTTTCCACTGCTCGCCATCTTCTTTCACCACCAGAATCGATCTCGCAGATCTCCCACTGTATAGGGTCTACCACAGGCCAGAGCAAAACCCCTCAGCAACAAAGGTGTCCCCTTGAAGCCAAAATAGCTCTAATAACAAATGTAGGTTTTAACCTTGTATAGTTCTTACTTGCATATGAATTCTAAAACACATAAAATAAATAATGCGAGAGCATAACACATAAAACACATATACACAAAGATTTTC
This sequence comes from Pinus tabuliformis, assembly GCA_031772625.1. Classification (NCBI taxonomy): domain Eukaryota; kingdom Viridiplantae; phylum Streptophyta; class Pinopsida; order Pinales; family Pinaceae; genus Pinus; species Pinus tabuliformis. The sequence goes on along the minus strand of CM062808.1, from coordinate 87,093,108 downwards.
CCCTGGATCTGAAAACCAAGACTACTAGCTTGATTTTTCATTATGTTCCTTTCAATGTTACAATACATATTTATACGTGATGAAGCACCCAATACCATGGACTAAAAACCATTGTGTCCAAAACCATGTGCGAAAATCATGCACAAAACCATAGGTAGGTCTACCCAACCTAACATAGGGTCCAAAACCAAACTTTTCTGGGGCGCCGCTCTAGACCCCATAGAGTGGGCTTACTTGCATCCCTCAAACCCCCTGTGATCCCCCCACTACGCAATCGGCGCAAC